>OX451739.1:1058418437-1058722099 GCA_948472305.1 Vicia faba
TGTCTCTTTCACACTTGTTTTGAGATGGTTGAAGAGCAAGTGTGGAAGGTTTATCTTGGTCTTCTTTGCAATGAAGTAAATTAGAAACTACTAATCAATATTGATGTAATCAGGAGAGCTTGTAGGCTTCCTGTGATTGATACATCCCAGAATTATTCTAGCCCAGATTCTGTGATGATCTTTCAAGTCTCTGATCTTGCTGGATGGCTGTCCAGAAGTGAAGATTTCCCTAGCAATAGATTTTAGGTCAGAGCACTTATCAGCCATATCAATGCACCTGACTCCATCGCCATTGTATCCAATGAGTTTCCCAATCAAATCTTCTGTTATCACTATCTTCTTCCCCATAACATATGATGTGACCTGGTGGTTGGATGACGTAGCATGAATCCGGAACTCTTTAACAAGAATGGGAAAAGTTAGACCCAACAGACGATCAAAGTATTTGTTCCATCCCTGTGCAGTTACATCTTCATACATATTAAACCCATTTTCTTGTAAGCTTTCAAAATCAACGATCAATTCGCAGAGAACTTCAAGGTTGTCAACCGGAGTGAGTAGCGTTCTAATGGGTTCTTCATATTGTTCCGTTGAGGAAGATTCAGGAGCAATGAGATTCTTGAGACTTGGCGGTGATGCCATTGTTCACATGGATTCTTTGAAGAAGATTAATGGAAAGGTTTTTTGAAAAAGAAACTAGAACTAGAGAGAATATATAAGAGGGTAAAACGTGAATGAATGAAATAGTAAATTGAGTTTATATAGGTTTCTTTTTTGAAAACGTAATCAGTAAGAAAGAAAACAAGTAATGATTATATGCATTAATGAAACCTGAAATTAGGGGATTTAGAGAGATATTGAACAGTTACCATTGATAAGTGTCTCAATGCATCCAATCAGAGCCTTGGACCCTTCAGAATTTGAACGCGTGTTCAGCCTCAGAAGGTAGCTTGTGAGAGGATGACAGATGTTTGATGATGTGAACTGCACGCCTTTATCCTTGAAATGAAACGTTCAGATCTTCATAGATAGATTCTGAGACAACTGTACTTCTAACTTCTGAAGACAAGTTGATCAGATGTTCACAGAAAACAATAAAGTTCTGAGGGTTAGGATATGAAAATAAAACATTTTATTCTGGACATAATTTCATGCTGAGATGTTTCAGAATGAAATTGAATCTATCTTCAGAAAGGGGTTTTGTAAATACATCAACCCATTGATGGTCCGTGTCAATAAATTTTAACGTAAGAATTCCTTTCTGAATATAGTCCCTAATAAAGTGATGTTTTATTTCTATATGCTTAGCCCTAGAATGCAAAATGAGATTTCTAGAGAGACATATGGCAGAAGTGTTATCACAAAAGATAGGAATGTTACTCTCAAATATGTTGAAGTCTTCAAGTTGACTTTTCATCTAGAGCATTTGAGTGCTACATCCAACAACTGCTATGTATTCAGCTTCTGCTGTTGACAATGCTATTATGGACTGTCTCTTGCTGGTCCATAAGATCAGATTATCTCCCAGAAACTGGCAGCTTCCAGAAGTGCTTTTACGCTCTACTGTCTCCAGCAAAGTCAGCATCACAGTATCCTACTAAGCTGTATTCATTGGATTTTCTATAAAACAAACCCAGATTAGTAGTACCTCTCAGATACTTGAAAATTTACTTAACTGCTGTTAAGTGAGATTCTCTAGGATCTGATTGGAATCTAGCACATAAGCAAACACTGAATAAAATATCAGGCCTTGAAGCCGTCAGATAAAGGAGAGAGCCAATCATACCTCTATAGATTTTCTGCTCTACCTTTTTACTTACCTCTTCCTTTTCTAGAATGCACGTGGGATGCATTGGAGCCTTTTAGGGCTTACATCTTGAGAGGTCAAATTTCTTCATAAGTTCTCTGACATATTTGCTCTGATGAATGTAAGTTCCTTCTGGAGTTCGGTTTATCTGAATGCCCAGAAATAATTTGAGTTCCCCCATTAAGCTCATCTCAAACTCTGTCTGTATGCACTTAGCAAATTCTCTTCCCAAAGAAGGTTTAGTGGATCCAAAAATGATATCATCTGCATAAATTTGACAAACTAAAATGTCATTCTTAAATGTCTTACAGAACAAGGTTGTGTCCACTTTCCCTCTGGTGAATTCCTTTTCTAATAGGAAGTTACTTAGTCTTTCATACCAAGCTTTGGGAGCTTGTTTCAGACCATAGAGTGACTTCTTTAGTTTGAAAACATGTTCTGTGTGTTTGGAATTTTCAAACCCAGGGGGTTGGTGCACATATACCTCTTCATCTATGTAACCATTTAGGAATGCACTTTTGACATCCATCTGATAGAGTGATGCCATTGTTTACAGTAAATGAGATTAAGAGTCTGATAGATTCTAACCTGGCGGCTGGAGCAAAGGTTTCTGTATAGTCTATCCCCTCTTGCTGACTATAACCTTGTGCCACCAGTCATGCTTTGTTTCTGATGACTTCTCCTTGCTCGTTCAGTTTGTTTCTGAACACCCACTTTATTCCAATGACGTTGAATCCTTTTGGTTTGGGAACCAGATCCCATACGTCATTTCTGGTGAACTGATTTAATTCTTCCTGCATTTCCAGAATCCAGTCATTTTCTAGAAGAGCTTCATCAATTGTTGTTCGTTCAATCAAAGAGACCAGTCCCATGAGGGATTCTTCATAGTTTCTAAATGTTGATCTTGTTCTGATTGGATCATCCTTCTTTCCCAGTATCTTATCTTCTGGGTGAGCTATGCTGCTTCTGGATAACCTTTTCTGGAGTTGATCAATAGAAGGTACATGATCACTTGTAATATTTCTTGCTGAAGTTGTTAGAGCGTCTCTGTTGGGAACTTCTGATGGATTATCTTCAGTACCTGTGAATTCAACTTCTATATCTGCAAAAGATTCATTCTACTTTGACTTTTGAGGGTCAAGCTTATCATCAAATCTAACACTGATTGACTCATCAACAATCTGTGTTTCTGTATTGTATACTTTGTACCCTCATGAGCGTTCAGAGTATCCTAACATAATACACTTTTGTGCTTTAGAGTCAAACTTGTTCAGATGATCTTTAGTATTTAGAATAAAATAGGTGCATCCAAAAGGATGGAAATAAGAAATGTTAGGCTTTCTGTTCTTCCAGAATTCATATGGAGTCTTTTCCAGAATAGGTCTTATAGAGATTCTATTCTGAATATAACACGCTGTGTTAATTGCTTCTGCCCAGAAGATCTTAGCAATGTTAGTCTCATTGATCATGGTTCTGGCCATTTCTTGTAGTGTTCTGTTCTTTCGTTCAACAACTCCATTTTGTTGGGGAGTTCTAGGACAAGAGAAGTCATGCAAGATGCCTTTTTCATTAAAAAATGTTTCAAATTTTTTATTTTCAAATTCTCCACCATGATCACTTCTGACTTTGACAATTCTAAGATCCTTTTCATTCTGAACTTGGTTATAGAATGCAATGAACACAGAATGTGACTCGTCCTTGTGTCTTAAGAACTTTACCCATGTCCATCTGCTATAGTCATCTACAATCACTAACCCATACTTCTTGCCACTAACAAATGCAATTTTTACTGGTCCAAATAAGTCTATGTGCAGAAGTTCTAATGGCTTAGAGGTGGAAACAACATTTTTAGATTTAAAAGCAGGTTTTGCAAATTTGCCTTTCTGACATGCTTCACACAGAGCATCTGAGCTGAACTTCAGATTAGGAAGTCCTCTGACCAAATTGAGTTTGTTAATCTGAGATATTCTTCTCATATTAACACGCCCCAATCTTCTGTGCCAGACCCATTGCTCATTGTTAACAGAGAGAAAACATTATACATTCTGACTTTTTAGTTCATAAAGTTTTATCTTATAAACGTTGTTTTTCCTCTTTCCATTAAAAAGGATAGTTCCGTCTTTCTGACTAACAGCTTTGCATGAATTTTAATTAAAGATTATATCATAACCATTATCACTTAATTGACTTATGGATAACAGGTTATGCATTAATCTATCAACTAAAAGCACATTATTTATAGAACGAAGATTACCATTATCTACTATTCCAGAGCCAATGATCTTCCCTCTTTGTTGCCTCCAAAGCCCATGTAGCCTCCAGGTTTAAGTTCCAGGCTTTGGAACATATGCTTTCTTTCCGTCATGTGCCGAGAGCATCCAGAGTTCAGGTACCATGACTGGTGTTTTAGCCTTGCTTCTAAAGATATCTGCTACATATACAATTTTGTCCTTAGGTACCCATATCTTTTTGTGTCCTGGTTTATTAGTTTTACCAAAATTCTGGTTGAATTTTGGTTTGATAGAGTAATCATTACTAGTGTATTTTAGGTCGTGTGTGTGCCCATATGTGAAGTGTGATTTTAGTGGTGTGCGTTTTATGACAAGGTCCATTACTTTCTTAGGTGGAGATACCTTACCCTGGTATCCTATTCCTTTTCTGCCATTCCTGCTAACTCCATAGATCATTGAAGCCATCTTGCTTCTATCTATGTTTTTAGCCAGAAACTTCTGAAAGTTGTGATCATACTCTTTGATGATCTTATCAGCATTACTGGGAGTCTCTGAGATTATTTCTTTGAGAGTTTTGTAAATCGTTTTCTAATTTTGAAATCTTTTCTTTTAACTCAGAAATCTCTAATCTGAGACTCTCAGTCTTTTCAGAGTCAGAGACAAGATCCCTTTTCAGGTTCTTGAATTTGACTCTGATTTGCTGATACCTTTCCAGAATTTCATTCAGACTTTCTGCAAGCTCAGCCTTAGTAAAATTAACAGTGAAATCAGGGAATACCTCTTCTGTGTCTGATTCTGAGTCTGAACCAGAAGCTTCACTGTCTTCTGCCACATTTGCCATGAGAGCTATGTTGGCTCTTTCATCATCTGACTCTGAGTCAGCATCAGAGGTGTCTGAATCGTCCCATGTTGCCATGCAACTTTTCTTCTTCTCCTTGAAGAACTTCTTTTTGGGCTTCTCCTTCTGAAGCCTTAGACAGTCACCTTTGTAGTGCCCTTGCTCATTGCACTCATAGAAGATGATGTCCTTGTTATTTGACTTTCTGTGTCCCGAGGAACCTTCAGATCTTCTATATCCAGAGGAGGACTCAGAATTTATGTATTTGGAGGAGGATTCATTTTGATTCTCTGATCTTCCCGGGTTTTTGAATTTCCTTTGTCTCTGCTTCCACAGTTGATTGACCCTTTTGGAGAGAAGAGACAATTCATCTTCTTATGATGAGGATCCATCATAGGTTTCTTCCATAGCCTGCAAAACCTTAGAATCAGATTTTTTGTTAGAATTTAATGCTAGAGGCTTACTTTTCTTTTGAGGCTCATCTTCTTCTAGCTCTATCTCATGACTTCTAAGGGAGCTGACAAGTTCCTCAAGAGATATCTTGTTGAGATCTTTAGCTAGATTAAGTGCAGTGACCATTGGTCTCCATTGCTTGGGTAGCCTTCTGATGATCTTCTTTACATGATCAACAGTAGAATATCCTTTGTCAAGAACCTTCAGCCCAGCAACAAGAATCTGGAATCTTGAGAACATTGCTTCCATGGATTCACTGTCTTCCATCTTAAATGCTTCATATTTCTGAATGAGCGCAAGGGCCTTGGTTTCTTTGACTTGTATGTTGCCTTCATGCATCATTCTCAGAGAGTCAAACATGTTTTTGGCTGTCTCTCTGTTTGAGATTTTCTCATATTCTGAGTATGAGATAGCACTGAGAAGTATTGTTCTGGCTTTATGATGGTTTCTGAACTCACATTTTTACTGGTCAGACATCCTTTTTCTGTCTATCTTCACTTTCATCTACTGGATGTGTGTATCCATCAATTACCATGTCCCATAGATCAGCATCATGAGCCAGAAAGAAGCTCTCAATTCTGTCTTTCCAGTAGTCAAAATTTTCTCCATCAAAGACGGGAGGTTTGCCGTTGATTCTATCCTTGTCCTCAAGATAGTCATTGCTGATGTTTTGGCTTGGTCCCACCATAGTGTTTTTCTAAAGCTTGGATCTTGTACTGACACGATTAAGTGTATGAACTCAGAACCAGGCACTCTGATGCCAATTGAAGAAGTGAAAAACACAAGAAGGGGGGGGGGGGGGGGTGAATTGAAACTTAAAATCAAAAGCGCAGTAGACACAATATTTTTATCCTGGTTCGTTTGATCTCAAACTACTTCAGTCCACCCGCCAAGGTGATTTCGCCTCTCTCCAACTAGGACTTAATTCACTAATCAAAAACTGATTACAACACTACTTTGACAACGGCCAAAGTCTTCTTGAGTACAACCACAACCCGGTTAATCTCAAGGAAAACTAGCTTAATTAAGATAAAAGACTATACTGTATATTGTTGTTTTTCCTTACAAAAACTGTATCACAACTGTGATATTTTACACAATTTTGAGCGTATATATGAATATGTAAGATTGTAGCGTTTTAGAGGTATGTTGCAGTCGTATCAAAATCGTAAACGATTTGTCCTCTAAGCTTGTTTATATAGGCATGAAAATCCTTTCCAACATAAAGCATGATAATGGATATTCAATGCTGTTTCCATATTGAGAAGATTCTTGTCTGAATGAAGCTGTTGCATATGATGCTGTCTTGATTGAATAGTAACGCTTCAGAACTTAGAATCTTGCATGCTACAATTGCTTCAAAATATTTATGACTCATAGATGTGAGGATCTGATGGTATATGAACCTTCTGTTTAGAATCAGAGTATTCTTCACTTTAGCGCAGGTTCTGATCATCATTCTTCAGTGCAGATTCTGATTACCTCAGCTTGAAAGCTTCTGTAGCTTAATTTCTGATGCTGTTTCGGTCAGAACTTCTGCATACAAAATAACATAAATTTAGAGTGCATATTTATTCTTTGTGTTTGTTATCATCAAAACTCTAATTAAGGGTTGTAGAATCAAACTATGTTCTAACAACATTTTCATCAACCAATCCAAGTATTGCAAGGAACTCTTGAAAAGATTTAACATGGATAACTGTAAGGCAATGTCTACACCAATGGGTTCCGGTACATATGTTGATCAAGATGAATCATGTGTTTCCATTGACATTACAAAGTATCAAGGTATGATTGGCTCCTTATTATATCTGACGGCAAGCCGTCCTGACATAATATTTAGTGTTTGTCTATATGCTCGCTTTCAAGCAAATCTAAAGGAATCTCATATCATGGCGGTGAAACGGATCATGAAGTATCTCAAAGGAACAACAAATGTTGGATTATGGTATCCTAAAGGTAGTGTTTGTAACTTAGTTGGTTATTTTGACGCAGATTATGTAGGTTGTAAAACTGATAGAAAAAGCACAAGTGGTACTTGTCACATCCTTGGAAATGCATTAGTATCATGGGCATGCAAGAAACAAGCATGCGTTGCTCTTAGCACGACCAAAGCAGAATATATTGCAGCGGGTAGTAGTTGCGCTCAAATTTTGTGGCTCAAACAACAACTTTGTGACTACGGACTCGATCTAGGATGCATTCCTCTATGGTGCGACAATACAAGTGCAATAAACATTACGAAGAATCCGGTCATGCATTCAAGAACCAAACACATAAATATACGACATCATTTACTTCGTGATCATGTACTTCAAGGAGATGTCGAGGTAACATTTGTAGATACTCATAATCAATTTGCCGATATCTTCGCTAAACCTTTGGCAAGAGAACCGTTTTACAAGATTCGATGAGAGCTTGGCATTCTCGATGAACACGATATATAAGGTTCTTTCTATCCTTGTTATGATTTTATATATCTGTCTTAACCTTGTTATATGTTAATATATATATATATATATATATATATATATATATATATATATATATATATATATATATATATATATATATATATATATATATATATATATATATATATATATATATATATATATATATATATATATATATATATATATATATATATATATATATATATATATATATATATATATATATATATATATATATATATATATATATATATATATATATATATATATATATATATATATATATATATATATATATATATATATATATATATATATATATATATATATATATATATATATATATATTAAGTGGTGTTTAAGTTTAAGAAAAATATGTTTTTGGTCATTTTTGGTTGATGCAAATCAATTGCACAATAGTGTAAATCGATTGCTCACTGAGTGTTTTTATTTTTTGACCTTTCTGTTTCAGTGCAAATAGATTGCACCATAAGTGCAAATCGATTGCACTCTGTGCGTTTCAGTTTTATTTTGCTTCTGTTTTATGTGCAAATCGATTGCATCTGTATGCAAATCGATTGCACCCACTGTAACATGCTTTTATGATAGAAATATTTGTTGGTCAGGATTCCTCTCTCTCTCTCTCTCTCATATTCCCAAGCTCATCTTTATTATTAAAAATTCAATTAAACTTCATTACATATAATAAAACCCACTCATTTCTATTTACTCACAAATCATATCCAAACTTCAGCTCATCAAACATCTTCCTCTCAAAACCTAAAACCTTCCAAACCCTAAAAAACACCTTATCCATGGCTTCAAGGCAAAAACAAAAGGTGTCGGCTTCAGAGAAAGGGAAGAAAAAGTTTGGTTCATCCTCTGAGAATCCATTAATCTCAACTCTCACCGAAGAACAAGAAGCAAGATTTATAAAGGATTTTCAAAGAAAGATAGTGTCCAATCTTAAATATGGTATGTTATCATCTTTTCCCCAGGAATGTTTCTCTTTTCAAAATGATTTAACTGCTTATGGACTAGAACCACTAATTTCATCATTTGGTCCATATTATCCGGATTTGGTAAGAGTATTTTTCAGCAATTTAACTTCTCACAAAGGCAAGATCGTGACATATGTGTTGGGTACACGAATCTCTCTAACCCCTAAGATTGTTGGTGAGATTCTACATACTCCTTACACTGGAAGCTCTTTGTACGACCCTGAAAACGAGGCATGGGATGACTACAGGAAAAAAGAATTTTACTACAGAATTGGAAGATTAAGCGAAGCTGAATTCCGTGCCAAAAGGATTCATGGTCTAGGAGGAGTGATTCCCTCTAGAGACCCATGGAGTGCAAGTAACTTTTATTTAGAAGATCGACTATTTCATTATTTCATGGTCTATATTATGTTTCCATGGGATGGAAACCACTGCACCGTGACTGACCTGGAAATTCAGCTGATCTATGCAAGGAAGAAAGTTATAAGTGTTAATTGGGCAAGACTCATAATGGTTCATATGCTGAGGGTTGATGCAAAATCGAAATTTCTACCATATGCTTACTTTGTTACATTAATTATGGAAGAATTTGGAGTTCATTTTGCTGGGTTTGAGAAAGTTAATATGGATCGAAATCTGCATAAGATTTCAATAAAAAATGTTGACTTAAGAATGGGTGTTCATTATAATCCGGAAACAAAAACTATAACTTACATTGGTGAAGATATGGTCAGTCATGAAGGAAATGATCAAGAAGTTGAAGGTGGTGAAGCTGTACCTCCTCCACCTACTGCTCCCTCTGGTCCAAGCAATCAAGATCTTATGGATTTCATGTCTCAACAATTTGCTTCCATAAATACCAACATCAACAACCAATGGAATTCTATCAACGATTCTACAACAACCCGGATTAATGACTTCCGCACAGATGTGAATCAACAATTTTATTACCTTTACTCTCATTTTCACATTCCACCATATGACCCAAATAACCCAGCTGCACCTCCACAACATTACACAAAACCTCCTCTACAACAACAATTTCCAAATCAAGGATCTTGGTTCTATAACAACCGGGACATGAATCACCCATAAAGTTCTATCCAACTTTATTATGTCTACTATTTTCTGTTATGTCCTTGTTCAGTTACGCTATGTTTTGTTTGTTGTTAGATTTCTTTGTAATCTTTATGTTACTATGTCTATGATAATTTGTGATTAATTAAGTTTTTTAAATATTGCTTTATTATTGTCCATTTTTATTGCATCTTTCCCTTCTTTTTAATAATGTCAAAGGGGGAGAAGGATGTGGCACTTTATGCTTGTATATTTCCTTGTCTTAAATTTTTTAAGGTACTCTTCAACCAAGATGAACAAATTCAAAGGATTCCAACCTTCTCATACAAAGGGGAGTTATACATCTTACGGGGAGAAGTTTCTTTCCGGAAATTACAACGCACCAAGCAAGATCGTTTGTCATCATCAAAAAGGGGGAGAATGTAAAATCAAGCTTCTCAAATGAAATTTTGTTTTGATAAAGACAAACCATGATTGACAAAGAAGGAAAATATTATTGATCAAGCTAAAAGCATATGTGGATAAAGTCTTTAGTTCAAGCACTTAGCAAAATTTTAAGGTATGATGATAATACTTACTTTGAACTTAAGACATAGATGATCAATGGTCAAAAGAAATATTTTATATTATCCAAATCCCTACTCAAGTTTTTTCTAAGCTAAAAATCATTTTTCACTTGAGTGCAATCAATTTGCATATTTGTTCAATCGATTGCATGCTTCAATTTTTCAAAACATTTGCTACTGTTTCTAAGTGCAATCGATTTGCATGTTTGTGCAATCGATTGCACTAAATCAATTTTTTCTAGTGACTTCAAATGCAATCGATTTACACTCTTGTGCAATCGATTGCACACTCAAAATATTTGAATTTCTAGTTGTTGAAACCCCGTGCAATCGATTTACACAAAGGGTGCAATCAATTGCATGCTGCACGATTTTGAAAAATAACAGCTTTACACATGCCTGTTCATAACACCATTTCATGGAAACCTTTCACTCAATCTTGGCAATTGTTCACGACTCATTTACATGTTGTTTCAAAAGGGTGCTATGAACATATAAATACTCATTTTCAAAATCATTTCAACACCTCTTCCAAATATATTTTCTGAATTTTCAAAAATCAAACTCAAGCTGTTATACATTTTCATACACAAGTTTTCTGCACACTTTCACATATTGTTAACCAAAAAACTTTGAGCATTATATATCTTGAGTCACTGTATACTATTATCATTGTTAGAGAAGATCAATTCATTTATTAAATCACTCAAAGTGATCATTGCTACTCAAACTCACTCAAATCAAATATTGCTACACACTTGCTTATTTTTCAGGATTGTTGGAAATAAGTTTAAGTGGTTTTATAAATCTTATTTTTCCAAGATTGTTGGATACAAGTAAAGTCACTTTGAGATGATTGTTTTCATTGTTGACATAGTGAAAATCCAAGAGGGTTGTTCTTGGTCCAAGAGGATTGTTCTTGGTTTTGGGTAGTTCTTGTTTAAGTTTGCCACAATAAGGAAATCTCTTTCATGTTGAAAAGAGACTGGAGTACTCTCAAACTGTGAGGGGAACCAGGATATATCGCTTGTGTCTCTTTATTTTTCTACACTTTATTCTTTCATAAACTCACCATAAAACATAAAAATAATACCCATCATCACTAAAACCAGAAATTTTAAAGTACCTAATTCACCCCCCCCCTCTTAGGCGCACTTCGTACTTACACCAAGAACATCTATGAATTTATTATCACCCCCTTATTTGTTGTTGTGTTCTTTATTGTACCAATGTTACAGATACTCGAGTAGAGGAGCATTAGTTACTGTTGTGTTGAGGAATAACGTAGAATGCCTTCTTCCTTATTTATTGTTTGAGTTGTGTTTTTAGTATTCATGCGTGTCACTCTGATATGTAACACTGAGATGGGATAATAATGAGTTTATTGTATTCTTGTTTTTCTTGAAATTTGTTGGATTAATTTCCTTATGTTTGATTTTGAACTATATTTAATATTAGAAATTATGTTGAGCATGTTTTTGAGTTTCTGCTGCTTTATTTCAAACTTTTTTTTAGAATGAGGTTTTATAAAAGATATGTGTGAGACCCTTGCTTAATAAATTGTATTTTCATGTGATTTTATTTAAATAAGAGTTTTCAGGGTTAGGGTGTTACATTGTTGGTATCAGAGTAGATCGGTTCATTCGGCCTAGGTTGTAAATTTGTTTATACCCTGGTGTGCGACATATATGTGAGCACAATCGATGCATGATTTTGTTAACAATTATTTGCTCTACTGTTTTCAGTTAGTTAAGTTGTTTCAGCTGGTTGTGTAAAGAGAAATGCCTGGAAGGAATGATTGTGTGATTGCTGATGTTCTAGGAGTAATGGCTCAGGTAGTGGCGCAAGCGAATGCAGCTTTGCAGGTGAATCAAAATAATTATCAAAATGGTGGGATGATGATTTTAATGGGCTGGGAAGGTTTTAGAGGAACAATTCACCTATGTTAAAGAGAAGGTATGATCCTGAAGGAGATCATACTTGGCTTTAGGAGATTGATAAGATTTTCATAGTTAAGGCGTGCACTGATGAACATAAGATATTGTTCAGAACACATATGTTATCTAAAGAGGCAGAGTATTAGTGAGAGAATACCCATAAGAGAATAGAAGCTGCGAGTACTGCAATTACTTGAGTGAATTTCAAGATTGGATTTCTGGAGAAGTAGTTTTCCAACTGACGTCCGCATTCAGAAAGATATTGAGTTCTTGTAGTTGAAGCAAGGTAGTGTGATTGTGGATGACTATGCCACTAAGTTTGAAGAGCTGGTCAAATTTTATCCTCACCATAATGGTGTGAAAGCTGAAGGTTCTAAGTACGTGAAGTTTGAGAGTGGCTTATGTTCTGAGATTCAGCAATTCATTATCTATCAAGAGATCCATCATTTCTCATTGATGGTGATTGCGACTTTGTGAGTCTTAAAGAATCTAGACCGTGAGTATACAGTCCTATCGCGTGTAGCTTTAAAGATTATCGAATCCCAAGGGACTAAATGTCGAACTACCGTTATCTTAGGTTACTACGTAAATCTAAGGCTAATAATGTAATTAATTAGGGGTTTAGGTAACCTAACCGATTATAATCTAGTTTATATTCAAGGGAGAATATCGGTATGCAATGGTCGGACTTCGGGGATTTTGCAACTCATTAACCTAACTCGGATTAACAAAACAATTTTCAGTAGGAAGTATTTGTTTGAAAACCCTCTTCTCACACTCTCGTGTTTATTGATTCAGATCCTACGATCAAACCTAAGTGAGTGCTCTCGCTGTTTCAATTAGAGTTTAAAAATAGTTTTTGGAAACAAACAAAACCTAATCAAATTAAAAGCGCTCTCGCTGTATTTTAAGTTGATGCACAATTACTACTATCCAGTTATTATCTCAAACTCTCGTTTTATTGATCCTAACTTCTATCTGTATTTTACTCTCGTAACAAAATAGTTAATATTTAGAACTAGTAATTGAAACCAGACAACTATTCTTTTTAAAGGGAACTGATCAATTGGCATTGCTAAAACCCCGTTGGCTATATGACCTTACACACTGATAAATAAATTTAGCCTAGCATATTAAACGATTCAATAACAGCGCAACATAAATAATTACCATCTAGCAATTTAAATAAACTAAGAATTGAAGACAATCCTGGCATAAATAAATAAAGTACTTAAATTAACCTGAAAATATTATGGCAGAATATTTGTCTAATATCGGATGTCTCCCACATATCGGTAAAGAAAATAACGCGGAAAGAAAAGAATGCGGAAAATATTCGGCAGAGTAACAGTAAAAACAGAGAAAATAAAGTATGTTTAAACATGGGAATTTGAGGCCCTATTTATAGGCTTGGAGATGCGCAGAGAGTTGAGATATTTTCTCCTCCGGATTTGACTCAGTGTAACGGTCGTTACACTCCTTCTTTTGAGGAAGGGCTGGCATGGCAAGGTGTGACGGTCGTTACACCTCTTGCTTTAGAGGAAGGGCTAGCGTGGCAGGGTGTAACTGTCGTTACACATGGGATAAGGAATGTGTAACGGTTGTTACACCCCTTGGGCCTTGGGTGGATTTGGCCAGTGCTTGTTTCTTCTTTGGACTTCCAAGGATTTTTACTTTGTGATGCACCCAATTTTGCCACACACCCCTCAATTGCATAATTTCTCTTTCTTTGTGCAGATTTTAAATACGATTAGCTCGACTTTTCTTGACTTTCTTCACACATGCCTTGCAAACATCAAATTTCTGAAAACATAGAAAATACCAGTATAATACGAATAAAGAGTAATTTAATAATTAAAATACAGATAAAATTCATGTAAATTGATCCAAATATTCGATACATTTCCATTTTATCAAACTCCCCTACACTTGAACCTTTGCTTGTCCTCAAGAAAATAATAAAGTAAAAAAATGTTTAATGCACGGTTTTCGACACAATCGCGTGACACAACTCGAATCGTACATGGTTGAGGGGCGTTACATTAGAAAGATGGAACTAGGTCCCGACACTAATGATACAGAAATGACACAAAACCATAGGACATGGTCAAAATCCTCCATCCTATGCAAACTAGTTCGAATTATGCTATCATATCTCAACCTAATTCTTTTCGTTCGAAATAAACCGTTTTCATTCTAGCGCAATCACATTAAGCCCTTTATCTTTCACACGCACATAGTAGAGTAGCCGGTTAGCGATTCTGGTCTCCTTATGCTCGGGTTTCTGGTACACAAGTTGGTAAACCTTTTTATTTTCTAGATTATAAGTCTCGGGGGATCGAACCGTAGTCCGCCCTACCAAGTTCAGCACCAGATACCACTGAACAGGCTTACAACTGGTTATTACATCAGTTTTTGTAGGTACCATGATTGTTTGATTAAATGACCTGGTGAGGGTCACCTAACTTAATTAGCGTATTCCCTATTATATCTTGATCCTTATCATTTTTTTCTTAGGACCAATCACTTATATTCATCGGCTCCCTACATAGTTTGTGGCTAAGACGATGCTAACTGTTAGTATAAACTACTCGGGGTTGATCCAAAACTAAAACTTATGGCTTCAGTATCATAACCACTCAAACTGATTTGCATGATCTGGAAGGTATAAGTGTCAAGGCGGTATTATTTTTGTCGACTCTTTTTCAAAAAATCTAATGCAGCCTAATTGCAAACAACCTATATACTTTTCGAATGTACCGAGCTAATGCGTTGAGTAAATTTTTTTTTTTATGGTTCAAGAAAAGTGTTGAAGTACGAATAACTTACGGAAATGATTTTTTATTTATTGAATGGAAAGGGAAATAATAGAAATTTAAATAACTTACTAGGAAAATGGAAAACATAACATAGGTTTCCTCCCCTACACTTAAACTGAGCATTGTCCTCAATACGACAAATAAAGTGAGAAAATAAAATGAACAAGAAACTTAGGAAATAATAATAAAAATGCAAGGAATGGAGAAAACATAGATCACTCCTCATTGTCGTCTCTGACGTGTCTGCTGGTGGATGATTCACCTTGTGCCTTTCCTCCTCGTGTTCTTACTCCACCTCTTATGGGTCTAGGAGGTTCTTCGCTAGTGTTGTAAACATAAGCATGCAGGCCTTCAACACGGAATGACAAGTTCCGCATTTCACCAGTCAGGTTAGAAATGTCACGATGGTTCCAGTAAGCGTTATCGTGTTGATTTCACTGCAACTCTTGCATCATTTGCATCAGTTCTTGTTGACGCTGATCTTGAAGTAAAAGAGATGCATAGATAGCTTTGATGGTGGAAGGATGAGGATCATTTCCTGCTTGTTCTTGTTGTCGCCCTTGTTGATTCACTTTTGGTACTGCATTTTCTACACCTGCTTGATTATCCTGCACGTGTGCTCCAAAGGGATGGTGCCTGCAAATCATAAATCCAATTTGCGGCGATGCCAATTCTTGTTACATTCGGACTCAGCAGAATAATACTTGGGATGACCTTGTGCTGTACCATCAGGTTGTACCTTCCATCCCTTATTGCTTTGACAAGATGGCCAAATTGGCAATATTCAATATCAAGAAACTCAGCTTGCCAAAAAGGTAGTTGAACCAACCTGTTTTGCAAATTCAAATAGTTTGCAATAGCGGTGACTAAACCTCCTATACAGAAAGGTGAGGCGCTTGCGCTCCTTGATAACAGAGACTGTATGTGGTTGAGGAGGAATGGAGAAGCATTAATTCTAAGATCAGGATCGAGGGCGCAGTGCAGAAAATACATTTCCTAACGTTCACCTTATTGTTGTTTGCTTGTCTGAACACTGTATTGGCTAGAACACGGTGGAAATAGTGGATGCATGTGTTGTGTATGTGAGTGGATAAAAGCTCAGCCCAGTCGTTTACCTGAGTATTAGTTAAACATTCCCAAATTTCAAACGATCTTGCCTTCCAATCTTCTTCAGGCGGAATTCTATATTCCACACCTTCAGCATGGTTGCAGTGGAGTATCTGACTCAGAGTCTCTTGATTCATGGTGTACTCCGTGTTGAATAATCTGAAAGTTGCTGCGCCGGTTAGATACTGACTGACTTCTAGAGTGGATGGTGTTTGGTAGGAAAAAGAGCTCAAGAATTCCAACGTGAGGGATTCATAAGTTGGAAGATTCATGGTGGCAATGTAGTAGAGACAAGATTCATGGAGCATAAATTGCACACTTTCAAGCAATCCCAATTCACGTAAGCAATCTTCATCGATATACCTTATTTGAAGTATACCTCTCTGATGAAACCTCCGGTAAAGTTGCTCTTTTCGATGTTCGTCGGCTCCATTTCTGAATACCATATCAGTGAGGTCTGGATCCTCTCTTTCTTCTTGAGCTCTTCTGGCCATTTGGGAAAGGTGTTGGAAATGACAGAGTTTATAGGGTAGAAGAGATGTTGAAGAAAGTTGGTGTGATAGTAGAATTCTCTTCAAGAGTTTATATAGAAGTAAAGTTTTAATGGTGAAGAGAAAATTAGTGGGGGTATTGAATGATAGTTAGGGGGTATTTATTTGTATGGAATAGAAATGGGACGGATAGGAAGTTTGGAAAAAAATGTTTCAATTAATAATGCAACGGCTGGAAAAATTCAAAGAGTGGAAGGAGAAGAGGGTGTAACGGTCGTTACACATGCCTTCAAATCACATAGCACTCTGTAACGATTGTTACAAGGCTTGATTCCCAAGAGAATCTCGTGCCTGCAATGGTCGGTTTGTTAGCCATGCATGAGGGAGTTTGCTTGTTGACCGAGGCATGGCATGGATGTGTCAATTCAATGTCTAGGGGGAGTAATAAATTTAAAAAATGTTAGGGGACAATGAAGTGATAATTAGGTGTGATGCATAATTTAATTATAATATTTGGTCTACTAGATAAATATGCATTTTTTAGGGGAACATAATAACATAGTAGCATCATAATATATAATAGCACAATGAGGAGTAAATTTGAAAATATTGAAATAAATAAATGAATGAATAATTCTGAAAATAAATAAATAAATTAGAATAAATAAATCTAACTAGAAAATAAAATAATGATACTAATGAAAAACTAAAGACTGAATAAACACTCCTCCCCTACACTTAGAGGAAACAGTGCCCTCAATGTTCTAAAGACATAAATCAGCCACCTCTAGAATGAAATAGGCGATCTATATTTTCCATAACAAGATCCATGAAACCATACAAATCTATACAGAGGGTAGTAATATCAGAACGAATATCAACAAGCTCCGTCGTGATAGCTTCCATAGCAGCAGCGGCGTCAGTCAGAGGAATATGGATAGCGCCGACAACAAGAGCTAATGGTGGGTCCCAAGATGGATGACAGTCAAGCATATGAGGTGTCACAAGATCAGTCTCTGCCATCTCAGGATCAAACTCGCCCAATCCTACTAGAGGGTCATTGTGGTGCGATGGGAGAACTGACTTGAGGTTTTGCATTTGTTTTCGCACTTGTTCGGTTTAGCAAGAGTCGCCACCGACTTTTTATTTTATCCTAAAGGAAAGGTTAAAAAGCACAGGAAAAACCTTTGAGACGTTTTCATGGGTTCGGGGTGTAGATTATGAAAAGGGAAGGTATTAGCACCCTTTTCATCCATGGTTATCCATGGGCTCTTAGTTACTTGTTTTAGATCACTTGCCTTGATTTTCAATTGCTTGAAATGGTGTTTGTGTGTGTGTTTTTTGAAAATGTTTTGAAAAAGATGCCTTGTCTAGGCAACCGTTGTAACAATTCTTTACTCGAATGTTTTACAAAGGTGTTTGTCTTTTCGAAAAGATATTTCAATGTTTTTGAAAGTTTGTTTTGAAAGTTGTGTTGTGGAGTGTGTTTTGAAAGTAGGCAAGTGTGTTTTGCAAGTTTGATCAAGTAACTAAGAGTTGTCTACCCTATTATACTCAAAGATTTTTCTCATGTTTTAACCCTTTTAACAGTGTTGTTTCACCATTGTATTTGGTGAACAACCTTGTATTAAGATGTTAACGGGACGGGCGCGGGTCATCGTATAGACCATGAATGCAATAGTGCCAAGTGTCTTTGGCAATTTTCCTTTAAGGGACTATGATCATTTTGTTTAGGCAACTTCGAAAGCGTCATCGAGGGACTATGATCATTTGATTTGTTTTTGTTTTGCCAAAGAACCCAACATGCAAACATGGCCCATTTTGGAAGGCAGCAAGCGGGATTACCCTAGGGGTGCAAGTGTGAATAGTGTATTAATTGTCATGCATTTGTCTTTGTATTAGGTTATCTAGCGGTTGATTTTGAATCTTCGCATACAAACCCTAATTACTATACAGTATATAAAAAACGATAAATTGCGGGAATTTAAAGTCTAAGCTATTACAAATAAGTATCCGGGAATGGGGGTACAAATATTTACCAATGGGGATGAGTCTTGTCAGGATAGTAGTGTCCGAATAATATTTACAACCAAATCGAATCGCATTCTCAATGTAAAATGTAGCAATGTATAAGAATAAAAGCAATGTATCAAAAGTATTTGTGAAAGTGTATGTGATTATTTACATGTGATGCAAATATTAACCTAATGCATTATTAAATATTTATTTATTTATGGTTTTTTGTTGATCATGTATAAACAAATGTTTTAGTGAAAAGAAAAGAAAAATGTTTTAAGTTTAG
The DNA here is from genome assembly GCA_948472305.1 of Vicia faba. Classification (NCBI taxonomy): domain Eukaryota; kingdom Viridiplantae; phylum Streptophyta; class Magnoliopsida; order Fabales; family Fabaceae; genus Vicia; species Vicia faba. Next base: position 1,058,437,523 of record OX451739.1, read on the forward strand.
AGAGAACTAACATTTATACATTTTAGTTAATGTTATGTAAACAAAAGGGTTTTAAAGAAAAAAGTATTTAACTTAACACAAACTAATTATTTATGTATCTTTTAATATTTTATATACAAGAAAATTATTTAAACCTAATAACCTATATTTATGTATTTTAAATTGTAATAAAAAGTATTAGTAAACATTTTATATGAAAGGTTAGTATATTATTTAACAACAAAAAGAATTAAGTTATGAAAATTAAAAAAAGTATTGATGTTTTTTAAAAAAAGTATGAAAAAAAAGGTTACATGGGCCTAAAAGGGGGTGTTTGGCCCAAGAAAACAAATAAACATAATTAAAAGAAGAAATGGGGGGGGGGGGGGGGGGGGTGCGCCAGTTCTGAAATGGGCTTGGCAGTTGGATGGGGCGAAAGCCCAGACGAGTTTCACAAGTTTGTTTGTTAGGGTTTTCAAAGGTTGGCTTCAGAGTTAGGGTACATAGTTACAGAGGCGCCGCTTCCATCTTTCTTCGTTTCTTCGTTCTCTTCCTCGCTCTTGAGCCACGCTTCTGATGCTCCTCCTCACCTATGGCCACTAGGCGCCACTTCCAACTCCTTCTCCCTCCATGGTTAAGAAAAGCAGCGATGATTCAGACAAAAGGTAACAATTTCTTCTTCTAACCATTTTTAGGGTTTTCGGATTTGCATGATTAATCCTTTCCTTGTTCTGATCTTTATGTTATTATTTGGTGTTATTTGTTTCTGTTTGAGGTGCGTGAAAAGGAAGAGGACGATACCTTTGTTGGAGACAGAGGAATGGACTGGAGGCGCCTTAGGCGGCCGGAGGCGGAGGGAGTATGTGATGTCTTGCTTGCTGGCTTGCTTCCTGGTACTCAATATCTTTAACCTTGCTTTGGTTTAGTGATGAGCTTATCTGAAAACCCTAGATTATTCACTTCTGCATCTTTTTCCTCTCTTTTGCTTGCCTGTTCGTTGAATATTTGTTCTTTTATTCTGGGATGCTTTCTGGCTTTTTTACTCGATGATGAACTCAGTTCTGAGAGTTTGGATTGGTTTGTTGCTTCTGAGTTTGATGATGAGTTTTGGATTGAAGGTAGTTTGGCTATTTTGGTTTTGATTTGTGGGGGTTTTGATTTGAAATGAAAGCAGGTTGAATGTTATGCAACCTTAGATGTTGAGTCTTTTCAGATTTATTGTTTAGGTTTAGGCCTCGTGTTTGAATAAGTTTAAGGCCGATTTTGTTGTTTGCTCGATACAGGTTTTGACAGGCTTGTGTTATAAACAAGCTTTGGCTTATGGTTTGAAAGGCTTTGTGTAGTTTTCCTTTGACAGGGCTAGAGGCCGGTTTTGATGGCTTGAAACAGGCTTGAGGCTTGTTTTGAAAGGGCTTCTGTTTGAAGCAGATTAGAGGCAAGCAGGTTTTTGACTGGCTTTGATGCAGTTTGTTTGCTTGACATAGGTTTTGAAAGGGCTTGTGTTTGAAGCAGGTTAGAGGTTTGTGTCTTGATGCAGGCTTGGTTACAGGCTTGCTGTTTGAACTGGTTGGAGGCAGTTTGCAATGTTACAGTTGTGGTATCTTGTTTTTGTGGTATTCTGCCTCCTCTTTGCTTGTTCTGATATTCTTTGTTATATATCTCTTTAGCTTGCCTCAACAAACTGTAAGCCTATACTTCTTTTACTCTCTTTCTCTCTCTATCAGAAAAAGCATTGTTTATTGCTTAGACTGTACTATTTTTCTGAAAAAGTGTTGGTGGGAAAATGATGACAATTTGAAAATGTTGCTTGCATTGTTAGCCTTGCTCTGCATATCCTCTTATCCAGATTTTCTGCCTTTTGTGTACTTGTTGACAGCTTTTGGCTTTTGATATCTTTCTATATCTTCTTTGGACAGCTTTTGGACAGTTTAGTTGACATTGGACTTGGTTAGGAATTTTTCAGTTTGCATATGTGCAGTTCAGTTTGGAATTTGCAACTTGTTTTGGAATTATGCAGCCTTGTACATATTCATATGCTTGCAACATTATTTTCTATCCCTCTTTGTGAACCAAGAGTTTTCTTGCGATTTGCAGAGAGGGCGAACAAACTGATTCCGGCCAATCACTTTTAATGATGAGTTTTTTTATGATTAACTGTCTGCCCTTTTAATTAATATGTATTGACTTTTCTTCTTTCTGGCTTTGCAGATAAACATCAATTGAGCAAAGGATGCCATAGAAGATGAAGACTTAGGAAAATTAGGATATAGCTTTATTTTATTTTAATCATTTGTAATAAATATTATTATAAATACTTGTAAATAAAATTACTTGTATTTAAATAACACTTGTACCAATGATTAAAAATAAATAAAAGTCTTTTTGTCGGATATCTCTTTTAATTCCTCTTTAATTGTTTATTTAATTATTTATATTTCTTGAATTATAATAACTGGAAAATATCCAATAATTTTAACTTAGAAATGATAAATAATCAATAAACGTCCGGCGTTCCGAATAATCAAAAGCATTGCACAATTAATCAAACAAACGTCCACATGTCTTTCCTTTTACTGATTAAACCAAACACTGCAAATTTTCAACCAGAAGCCTCAGCTTCTAAACCAGAGGTTCAGGTTTATTGAGAAACAAACTGAAATCTTGAGCAGGCGTCAAAGCAGTGTAACAGCCAATTGATACACTGTGGATTCAAATTCTTCTGAAAATGCGCGTGCAAACCCTAGTTCTTGATTTATTGTCAAAGAAGCGTCCGCCTGATCAAACCCTGAGCCAAACTCAACCAAACCCTAGCAATCTGCTTGAACTGATTCAAAAGTTAATGGAAACCCTAATTTTACTTGATTGATAAGAAAAGTCTGTTTGACCGATTCTTAAGCCAATCTGAAAAATCAGGAAAAGCCTGAAGCTGTGATTTCTTGTGAAAAAGAGAGAGGGGAAATTTTGGGGTACAACAGTTGCCCCTGTTCAATCTTCTTGAACCTGAAGAGTTAGATTGGCAAGTTTGCCTTTCGCGACTCGAAGGTAAAAGGAGATTGGACACTAGAGTGCCCAAACAATTTGCACTTGGTGATGTGATGGTAGAGGGAATGGGCTTAAAGATGCCATTTGGAGATGCGACAGAATCTTGTCGGGGGATGGGCTTAGAGACACCATCTGGAGATGTGACAGAATCTTGTCGGGGGATGGGCTTAGAGATGCCATCTGGAAATTGTTGGTAGGAGGATGGGCTTATAGATGCCATCTGAAGGTGATTGTATCTTGTTGGAGATGGGCTTGTAGATGCCATCCAAGATGTTTGTTGTAGGTGAAAGAAATGAGTATCAGAAAAGTGTCCCTGTTTGGAACATCTCTGAACTGAGGGTCTGAATAAGCAATAGATTGACATCCATGTTGGGGAAGCATCCGTGAACTGTTTTCAGCAGTCTTGGAATCTGAACAAGCGATAGGTTGACTTCCGTATCTGGAGAACCCGTAAACTGTTTTCAGAGGTCTTGGAATTGAGAAGGAACCGGTGTAGGGTTGTTTGATGATGAGCCCGTGTAAAACTGCATCTTGGATTTTGAGAAGGAACCGGTGTAAGGTTTCCTGATGATGAGTCCGTGTAAAACTGCATCTGAATTTGAGAAAGAATCTGGAATAAGTGTCAGAATGTCGCCATGTCTGGGTCACATCTGAACTATCTCTAGAAGGATCTCAGAAGATGGTGATCTTTGTCTGTTGATTGATCTTTCCTGAAAAGGTAAAGAGTTAGTTGTATGCAATGTCATGATGTAATGAATTGCACTTCATCAATGTTTATGATATGAATGGATGCGCATGTAAGCTGAGTAGCTGTCTTGCTGAGGAAGACGAATCCTGGATAATGCAATCTTTGACTGCTGTCGGGGAAAGTAAATACTTGACTGCTGCAGGGGATTGCAAGAATCTCTGATTGCTGAAGATGAGAAATCCTTGGGCCGCTGTTGGGGAACCAGGAGCTTGGGTTGTATGCTAATCTACTGGGGATTCCTGTCTTGAGGAGATCTTCACTGGGGAATATCTGAATATCCTGTAAGGAACTGAGAATGAGAGTCTTCATTCTGCTTGGGGATTGATAGTTGGAAGTTTTAGCTCCGCTGGGGATTGCAAGAATCTTTTGATTGCTGCAGGTATTGATCTGGGATAAGTATCGGAATGTCGCCAAATCTGGGTCACATCTGAACTATCTCTAGAAGGAAATCTGGAATAAGTATCAGAATGTCGCCAAATCTAGGTCACATCTGAACTATCTCTAGAAGGGAATCTGGAATAAGTATCGGAATGTCGCCATATCTGGGTCACATCTGAACTATCTCTAGAAGGAAATCTAGAATAAGTATCAGAATGTCGCCATGTCTGGGTCACATCTAAACCATCTCTAGAAGGAAATCTGGAATAAGTATCGGAATGTCGCCAAATCTGGGCCACATCTGAACTATCTCTAGAAGGAAATCTGGAATAAGTATCAGAATGTCGCCAAATCTGGGTCACATCTGAACTATCTCTAGAAGGGAATCTGGAATAAGTATCGGAATGTCGCCATATCTGGGTCACATCTGAACTATCTCTAGAAGGAAATCTGGAATAAGTATCGGAATGTCGCCATGTCTGGGTCACATCTAAACTATCTCTAGAAGGAAATCTGGAATAAGTATCGGAATATCGCCAAATCTGGGTCACATCTGAACTATCTCTAGAAGGGAATCTGGAATAAGTATCGGAATGTCGCCATATCTGGGTCACATCTGAACTATCTCTAGAAGGGAATCTGGAATAAGTATCGGAATGTCGCCATGTCTGGGTCACATCTAAACTATCTCTAGAAGGAAATCTGGAATAAGTATCGGAATGTCGCCAAATCTGGGTCACATCTGAACTATCTCTAGAAGGAAATCTGGAATAAGTATCAGAATGTCGCCAAATCTGGGTCACATCTGAACTATCTCTAGAAGGGAATCTGGAATAAGTATCGGAATGTCGCCATATCTGGGTCACATCTGAACTATCTCTAGAAGGGAATCTGGAATAAGTATCGGAATGTCGCCATGTCTGGGTCACATCTAAACTATCTCTAGAAGGAAATCTGGAATAAGTATCGGAATATCGCCAAATCTGGGTCACATCTGAACTATCTCTAGAAGGGAATCTGGAATAAGTATCGGAATGTCGCCAAATCTGGGTCACATCTAAACTATCTCTAAAAGCAAATCTGGAATAAGTATCGGAATGTCGCCAAATCTGGGTCACATCTGAACTATCTCTAGAAGTAAATCTGGAATAAGTATCGGAATGTCGCCAAATCTGGGTCACATCTGAACTATCTCTAGAAGGGAATCTGGAATAAGTATCGGAATGTCGCCAAATCTGGGTCGCATCTGAACTATCTCTAGAAGCAAATCTGGAATAAGTATCGGAATGTCGTCAAATCTGGGTCACATCTGAACTATCTCTAGAAGGAAATCTGGAATAAGTATCGGAATGTCGCCAAATCTGGGTCACATCTGAACTATCTCTAGAAGGGAATCTGGAATAAGTATCGGAATTTCGCCAAATCTGGGTCGCATCTGAACTATCTCTAGAAGCAAATCTGGAATAAGTATCGGAATGTCGCCAAATCTGGGTCACATCTGAACTATCTCTAGAAGGAAATCTGGAATAAGTATCAGAATGTCGCCAAATCTGGGTCACATCTGAACTATCTCTAGAAGGGAATCTGGAATAAGTATCGGAATGTCGCCAAATCTGGGTCACATGTAAACTATCTCTAGAAGGGAATCTGGAATAAGTATCGGAATGTCGCCAAATCTGGGTCACATCTAAACTATCTCTAGAAGGGAATCTGGAATAAGTATCGGAATGTCGCCAAATCTGGGTCACATCTTAACTATCTCTAGAAGCAAATCTGGAATAAGTATTGGAATGTCGCCAAATCTGGGTCACATCTGAACTATCTCTAGAAGGAAATCTGGAATAAGTATCGGAATGTCGCCAAATCTGGGTCACATCTGAACTATCTCTAGAAGCAAATCTGGAATAAGTATCGGAATATCGCCAAATCTGGGTCACATCTGAACTATCTCAGAAGGAAATCTGGAAGATGTTGATCTTGATTTTGTTAAGGGTCAGAAATTGGGAGTATACCAATCTTCTGTGGTGATGAGAATCTTCATTCTGTTAATGGTCAGAAATTGGGAGTATACCAATCTTCCGAGGTTTTAAGGATGAGAGTCTTCATTCTTGAGAGAAACAGATTTTTAGGAGCTTCAATTGTTCGTTATTCTGTTGGTGGTTGTAACTTCCAGCAGGTGATGAAGGAATTTTGATGACCTTGGTGATTGACATTCGAATACCCCAAGTGATGATGAAGGAGTCTTGCCCCAGGTTACTCTGCAAATTGAGAGATTTCTTGAAATCTTGACTGGACTTCCCCAGGTTAACTGAACTTTGAAAGATCTGTTGAAACCTTGACTAGACTGCCCCAGGTTAATTGGATAGTGACATGTCATGCCCCTTTGTTGATAGGTGATTTGTCAATGGAAGTGTCATCCTTCTTGAAGTGATTTTACTCATTGACAGAGTTTTCGTTCCTCCGAACATTCATTGTAGGAATTTCTTCACTGTCAAACAAATAAACATGTGCAAACAGCGATATTCAAATGATGCAAAGTTTATGCTTGTCTCGAAGTTTTAAAAAATGCATTTTTTAGCAGAAAACTTTTTGTAAGACAAATTCAACACAAGATTAAGGGTAAAGCCTTACAGGAGTCAGGATACCTTTTGTAACAGTATGCTTTCGAACTAACCCATGCTTCAATTAGGACTTTTGAAGGGTTGTAACGTGGCTTGGTTCATGGTTTAAGAAACAAAGGATAAAGGCTCAAAGTATATTTGTACCCACCCGCTCTTCGTGATGTTCTTCAACCCTAAACTCAGTTAATTGCGCGTCGCACTCTATTCGAGTTTGGAACGACTTTTGGGTGATGGTTCACCAATTGAATTTATTGGGAAGGCAGTCATCATCTTTTTTTTTTGCAACACTTTTCATGTTGTTGAGGATTTGTAATGACCTCGTTCTTTTGATTTGTTATCCCTAACTTTTGCCTGACTGCTCCTTTTTTCGAGATCACAGTCAGCGGGATGCCCCAGCTTTCTTAAGCCTCCTTTATAGGTTTTGGCTTAGTGGGCTTTTCTCTTTTGAGAGGTTGACTGCCTATGAGATAAGGAACCATCACTGTCTTTTGATTCCAAAGGAATGTTTTTTTTTGATGTTGTTCGTTGTATTACGAACTGAGAGTTTGCGACTTCAATGCGCACTTTTTTTGGATTTATTGAGAGACTACCCTGCCCCAGGTTTAAATTAAAGGTTTTAATTTGTTTAGAACAGAAAACTCCTACTTCTTTGGCTCGAAGGGGTTGACTAGGGATTATCTTCCTTATAACTCCAGTGTTTGGGAATTGAAAGAAATGCCTGTACATCATCAGCAAGGTCTGTTCAAAAGCATACTGTATGAGATTATGGTATTGTTTCATCATCCTCCCTCTAAAGGCTTGCAGCTTTTTATCAAGAGTTAAATATCATAAAGAAAGCATAAGAGTAGTGAAAACGAATGGATGAATTCGAGACAAACATATGCAATGCATTAATGAAACAAAGTTTGACATTAATAGATAATTGTTTGAATAACAAAGAGATTACAACTTGAAAATTCGAATGAAACAAAGACATTCTCAATGATTTGGCATAGGAGCAATGATTATGCTAGAGTCTCCGGAGGGTCAAACTCGATCTCTTTGGCATCGATCATGTCTTGGATCTTGTTCTTCAGAGGCCAACAGTTGTTTGTGTCATGCCCCGGACTGTCAGAGTGGTATGCACACCTTTCATTGGGATGATAGGTAGGAGCATAAGTATTTGGGTTCCGGAGGGGATCCCTCAATGTAATCAGGTTCATCTTCAACAAGTGTTGCAGTGCTTGAGACAACGACATGTTGATGTTGGTGAACTGTCTTTTAGGTGCGACCTCCTTACGCTGATGCCCCTGTTTTTGTTGAGCAGACGTAGGATTAGAGATCAAGATTTCTCCTACGTGTTGGTCATGACGACCCTTTTGACTGTTCGCAGCATTGGACTCTTTCTTTTCATTGTAAGGAATTATCAGAGTATCCGAGGGTGTAGTTCCTTGGATCTTTCCATTTTTGATGCCAGCCTCGACTCTTTCGCCGGTCAGTATTAGCTCGGTGAACCCAGTTGAGGAGCTTCCAATTAAGTGATTGAAGAAAGGCCCTGTCAAAGTTCCCATGAAGATGTCAATCAACTCTCTGTCAGTTAAAGGGGGGTTGCACCCTACCAGCCAGATCTCTCCACTTTTGAGCGTAACCTTTGAAGCTCTCCTCGGAACCCATGGTCATGTTCTGCAATTGCATACGAGTTGGTGCAAGATCAGCATTGTATTGATACTGTTTGTAAAAAGCCATAGCTAAATCTTCCCAAGTATGGATGCGAGAACTCTCCAATTGATAGAACCACTCGAGTTGAGCCCCTACCAGGCTTTCTTGGAAGAAATGGATCCAAAGCCTTGGATCAGTTGTGTATGGTTGAATCTTGCGGACATAAGACTTTAGATGCATCTTAGGGCAAGAGACTCCATCATACAGGGCCAAGGTAGGGACTTTGAACTTTGGAGGAATGACCAATCCAGAAACTAAACCCATGTCTCCTAAATCCAATCCAGGTATTTGTTGAATCTCCATAGCATTGAGGCAATCTTCCAACTGTTTGTACTTGTCATCAGCGGGAGGATATTGTTCTTCGGAGTAGTCAGCTTCATCAATCTCCAAATTGTGGTCTTCTTCAAGACTGGCCCCTATGCTGGGTGGAGTTAAAAGGTCTTGGGTTTTAGGTCTTCTCCCCAAGTTCAGGATGCTCTCTGCCCTCTTGGACTTCTTCTTATTGTCTTTGAGAAGGAGAGCTTTCAGATCCTCTTGCCCTTTACCCACAGTCAGAAGCATTTGTTGGAATTGAGCGTTTTGAGCTTGGAGATCTTTCACCGTTTGTTCCATATCCATCTTACTGAAATAAACAGTAGGAAGATAAGGAGACCTGTATGGGAGAAACATGTTATGCAATGATATGTATGATATATGTATGCAATGTTTTCAAGGATCTCTTGGGGTAAACACAAGAGAACGTTAGAGGTTGAACTTCGATCTTTGATTGGAGAACTTTGCACCGGCAGATGTCTTTCCACGAGAATCAAGCTCACCATGTCAAGTGGGTCATAGCCCCTGATTCAAGTTGTTGAACTTGATCTTTGATGGCATTTGTTTAGAGGAAAACCTCGTGCCCCTTGGTAGACGTCTGGTTCAACGTGACCCTGCATCAAAAGACCCTCGAGATCCTTGAAATGGTTATTGAGAAAATGCTATGGTATGATGTTATGATGTTATGTACATGTATGCAAAAGCAAGTAAGTGTATATACAGGTAATCATATTCACACAAAGCAAACAAGTCCTTAGGTTTAGGATTGCATGGGGTTTGTAGGTAAGTACCCTCTTGAAGTTAGTTGGCTCATCCTGTCCTAAAATAGAAAACGGGTTCTAAGGAGCTCAATATCACTGGATTATTTTCTGTGTTCATCATTTTCGTTTAGCCACTTAACTGGCGACCAAAATATTCCAAGAAAACAACCCTCAATAAGTGTAGTATCGAGTATCTACCAACTTTGGACTGTACCAAAGTCGGTCATCTCACTACCCCTAAAAAGGCTAAGATGGTCAATTAAGGTTCTAAGAGTTTGTTAGTGCTTCATGACATTGCTCAGCGGCCCCGTACTCTCCTTGATTGAACTCAAGGGTTACCAGTACTCACAAATATGTCACACTAACATAGCTTACTTCTTCAACCATGTCGGTATACCCCACACAGTTCCCTCACAGTTTTATTGCTATTTACCTAAAAAGGTGCCCCAAATCCGGGTGTAGGATTTACAACAAACCCAAACAAGGACCCAAAGAGTAAAGCAATCAAAGCAATCAAAGCAAGTATGTAAAGGTGATCTAAACCCTAAGGTAACCCCACTTTTAGTAAAGTCCCCAGCAGAGTCGCCAATTCTGTGGTGCGGTGGGAGAACTGACTTGAGGTTTTTCGTTTGTTTTCGCACTTGTTCAGTTTAGCAAGAGTCGCCACCGACTTTTTATTTTATCCTAAAGGAAAGGTTAAAAAGCATAGGAAAAACCTTTGAGACGTTTTCGTGGGTTCGGGGGGTAGATTATGAAAAGGGAAGGTATTAGCACCCTTTTCATCCATGGTTATCCATGGGCTCTTAGTTACTTGTTTTAGATCACTTGCCTTGATTTTCAATTGCTTGAAATGGTGTTTATGTGTGTGTTTTTTGAAAATGTTTTGAAAAAGATGCCTTGTCTAGGCAACCGTTGTAACAATTCTTTACTCGAATGTTTTACAAAGGTGTTTGTCTTTTCAAAAAGATATTTCAATGTTTTTGAAAGTTTGTTTTGAAAGTTGTGTTGTGGAGTGTGTTTTGAAAGTAGGCAAGTGTGTTTTGCAAGTTTGATCAAGTAACTAAGAGTTGTCTACCCTATTGTACTCAAATATTTTTCTCATGTTTTAACCCTTTTAACAGTGTTGTTTCACCATTGTATTTGGTGAACAACCTTCTATTAGGATGTTAACGGGACGGGCGCGGGTCATCGTATAGACCATGAATGCAATAGTGCCAAGTGTCTTTGGCAATTTTCCTTTAAGGGACTATGATCATTTTGTTTAGGCAACTTCGAAAGCGTCATCGAGGGACTATGATCATTTGATTTGTTTTTGTTTTGCCAAAGAACCCAACATGCAAACATGGCCCATTTTGGAAGGCAACAAGCGGGATTACCCTAGGGGTGCAAGTGTGAATAGTGTATTGATTGTCATGTATTTGTCTTTGTATTAGGTTATCTAGCGGTTGATTTTGAATCTTCGCATACAAACCCTAATTACTATACAGTATATAGAAAGCGATAAATTGCGGGAATTTAAAGTCTAAGTTATTACAAATAAGTATCCGGGAATGGGGGTACAAATATTTACAAATGGGGATGAGTCTTGTCAGGATAGTAGTGTCCGAATAATATTTACAACCAAATCGAATCGCATTCTCAATGTAAAATGTAGCAATGTATAAGAATAAAAGCAATGTATCAAAAGTATTTGTGAAAGTGTATGTGATTATTTACATGTGATGCAAATATTAACCTAATGCATTATTAAATATTTATTTATTTATGGTTTTTTGTTGATCATGTATAAACAAATGTTTTAGTGAAAAGAAAAGAAAAATGTTTTAAGTTTAGAGCGAACTAACATTTATACATTTTAGTTAATGTTATGTAAACAAAAGGGTTTTAAAGAAAAAAGTATTTAACTTAACACAAACTAATTATTTATGTATCTTTTAATATTTTATATACAAGAAAATTATTTAAACCTAATAACCTATATTTATGTATTTTAAATTGTAATAAAAAGTATTAGTAAACATTTTATATGAAAGGTTAGTATATTCTTTAACAACAAAAAGAATTAAGTTATGAAAATTAAAAAAAGTATTGATGTTTTTTAAAAAAAGTATGAAAAAAAAAGGTTACATGGGCCTAAAAGGGGGTGTTTGGCCCAAGAAAACAAATAAACAGAATTAAAAGAAGAAATGGGGGGGGGGGGGGGTGCGCCAGTTCTGATATGGGCTTGGCAGTTGGATGGGGCGAAAGCCCAGACGAGTTTCACAAGTTTGTTTGTTAGGGTTTTCAAAGGTTGGCTTCAGAGTTAGGGTACAGAGTTACAGAGGCGCCGCTTCCATCTTTCTTCGTTTCTTCGTTCTCTTCCTCGCTCTTGAGCCACGCTTCTGATTCTCCTCCTCACCTATGGCCACTAGGCGCCACTTCCAACTCCTTCTCCCTCCATGGTTAAGCAAACAGCGATGATTCAGACAAAAGGTAACAATTTCTTCTTCTAACCATTTTTAGGGTTTTCGGATTTGCATGATTAATCCTTTCCTTGTTCTGATCTTTATGTTATTATTTGGTGTTATTTGTTTCTGTTTGAGGTGCGTGAAAAGGAAGAGGACGATACCTTTGTTGAAGACAGAGGAATGGACTGGAGGCGCCTTAGGCGGTCGGAGGCGGAGGGAGTATGTGATGTCTTGCTTGCTGGCTTGCTTCCTGGTACTCAATATCTTTAACCTTGCTTTGGTTTAGTGATGATCTTCTCTGAAAACCCTAGATTATTCAATTCTGCATCTTTTTCCTCTCTTTTGCTTGCCTGTTCGTTGAATACTTGTTCTTTTATTCTGGGATGCTTTCTGGCTTTTTTACTCGATGATGAACTCAGTTCTGAGAGTTTGGATTGGTTTGTTGCTTCTGAGTTTGATGATGAGTTTTGTGTAGTTGTTTAGTTATTGGCTTGCATTTTTGGTAAAACCCAAGTGTATGTGTGAATGTCATGACTGATGTCATAACATTCTAGTTTAGTTTGTACTGATTCATTAGGTACCTTTGCAGAAAAATATTGTCATTCAGGTACTGATGTTTATAAGTGTGTATCTGAGCATTTTGCAAAATGATCACATTTTCCTAAATCAGTAGACAGGTTTTTTCAGATGTCATAACAGATGTTAAGACATCCTGTTCTGAACTAACAGGTTTGCAGTTTGGGTAATTCTGAGTTTTTTCAGGAAAATGACTCAGTCTTTCCAGAACAGCATCCTGCGTTTTCTTTGGGTTAACCTAGCTCAACCCTAACCTGGTTGATAAAGTCCTGTGACCTAGTCTTAAGGTCAAATGGAATTAACCCTAGCTTTTTGTGGAAACCCTAACTGAAGATGCAGCTGCTATATATTCAACAGAGCTGCTGTTTTGCAAGTAATCCCTTTTTGGTCAGAAGACCATTTGTAAACTGCATAGGTTTAATTATTGTACTTCAAGCAATTATCATTGTGATAAGTGACTTGGAATAGGTTTTTACTTGTAAGGGTTGTGTAGCACTCAAAGCTTTGAAGCAAGAGTGTTTGAATGTCTCTTGACTAAAGCTGTGAAGCAGAGTCAAGTTAGGTGTGTGTATCACTCAAAGCTGTGAAGCAAGAGTGGTTGTGTTGCTTGATTAAAAAGCTGTGAAGCTTAATCAAGTGTATGTTTTTGAAGAGTGTCTTCATCAATTCATTAGTCAAATTGTTTTATGTATCACTGCTGTGATTGAGGGGGAGTGAGTAGGAACTCAGGTTTAAGTTGTACTTAGATTGAAATTGCATTGGGTAGGTCTTAAGTGAAGGAGATAAACTGGTTGGTTTATTCCTGAATTAACATCTCTTATAGTGGATTTCCTCCCTGGCTTGGTAGCCCCCAGAGTAGGTGTTGTTGCACACTGAACTGGGTAAACAATTGACTGTGTTCTTTACTGTTTTTGTATTTACTGTCTTATAGAAAGTCAGATACGGTGTCATAACATTAAACGTGACATTGAGTATCTGCAGCCAGAATTTCAATTGGCATCAGAGCAGGCACCCTGCCTGTATTACTGGGTGAGATCTAGGGATATCACTTTCTGGCACTATGGACAAAGAAGGAGTTTTTGGAAATAGACCACCCATTCTGGATGGAACTAATTATGACTACTGGAAACCTCGTATGATTGCCTTCTTAAAATCTCTGGACAAAAAGGCTTGGAGAGCTGCTGACAAAGGATGGATCCATCCCACCATAACTGAGAAAGATGGGACAATCAGTCTGAAACCTGAGGAAGATTGGAGTAAAGAAGAAGATGAGTTAGCCCTGGGAAATTCCAAAGCTTTAAATGCCTTGTTCAATGGAATTGATAGAAACATTTTCAGACTAGTTCATCAATATGAACTGGCCAAGGAAGTTTGGGACACTCTCAAAACTACTCATGAGGGCACTTCCAAAGTAAAAATGTCAAGGCTTCAGATGTTGACTACCAAGTTTGAGAATCTAAAAATGATGGAAGATGAAACCATTCATGAGTTTCACATGAACATCTTGGAGATTGCCAACACCTCAGGAGCACTAGGAGAAAAGATGTCAGAAGAAAAACTGGTAAGGAAGATTCTCAGATCCTTGCCTAAAAGATTTGCAATGAAGGTAACTGCCATAGAGGAAGCCCAGGACATCAGCAAGTTGAAAGTGGATGAACTTATTGGGTCTCTTCAGACTTTTGAGATGGGGATCACTGATAATGGTGACAAGAAGAACAAGAGCATAGCACTTGTGTCCAACACTGATGTTGAAGAAAATATTTCAGAAGCTATAGCCATGCTTGGAAGACAGTTCAACAAACTCATCAAAAGAATAGATCCAAAGTCAAGGTCTAATGTTTATAACATTCCCTCTGACATTGACAGTTCCAGCAGAAGACCAAGGTCAGAAGAGAAGGGAAATCAAGGCAGAGGAATTCAATGCCATGGTTGTGAAGGATATGGGCATATTCGAGATGAATGTCCTACCTTTCTTAAGAAACAAAAGAAAGGAATGACTGTTACTTGGTCTGACTGTGATTCAGAAAGTAATTCTGAAGAAGAATCAGCCAAACCAGTTACTGCTTTAACTGGTGTTTGTACCTCTGAAAGTGACATCAGTGATGAAGAGGTGACTTTTGAAGAACTGGCTGATACTTACAAGAAATTGTGTATCAGAAGTACTGAAGTCTGTGTGCAGAATGAGAAACAATCAAAACTCATCATAAAGTTGGAGGCTGAAAAAAGGGAAAACCTTGAAACTATAAGTCATCTAGAAGGAGAAGTTTAATTGCTGAACTCACAACTGAATCAAATGACCAAATCTGTCAAGATGCTGACAAATGGATCAGACAAATTGGAAGAGATCCTTCAGGTTGGACAAAATGTGGGAAATAAATCTGGACTAGGATTTATGGAAGCAAAGAAATCTGGTACTGATAAGCAAATGTCAAAACAGATGTCTCAACACAACTCTCATCATCAGGAACAGAGACATATGAAGAAAAGGTACCAAAGATGGAGATGTCATCATTGTGGGAGATATGGCCACATAAAACCCTTCTGCTTCAGATTGCATGGATACCCTAATCAGAACTCAGGTGTCAAACCTAAGTCTAAAAGGGTACCACATGCTCCTAAATGGAAGAAAAAGGCTACTGTCCTGATAGCCCACACTTCCCTGAGGGTCTCTGCAAAGGAAGACTGGTACTTTGACAGTGGATGTTCTAGACACATGACTGGAATCAAGAATCTCCTCAATAATGTTAAGCCTCACACCACCAGTTTTGTAACCTTTGGAGATGGTGCTAAAGGTGAAATCAAAGGAGTTGGTGATTTGGACTGCCCTGAAGTTCCAAGTCTGAATGAGGTACTGCTGGTAAAAGGGCTGACTGCTAATCTCATTAGTATCAGTCAATTGTGTGATCTAGGATTCAAGGTCAATTTCTCAAAATCTGAATGTCTTGTAATCAATGACAAACAAGAAATAGTAATGAAAGGAGTCAGATCTAAAGACAACTGTTACTTGTGGGAGCCTGAGAACACTAATTTCTCATCTGTGTGTTCCATTGCAAAAGAAGAAAAAGAGGTGAAACTGTGGCACCAAAAACTTGGCCATCTTCATCTAAGAGGTATGAAGAGGATTATCTCCTTGGAGGCAGTCAGAGGGATTCCAAGACTGCAAATTGATGAAGAAAGAGTTTGTGGTGAATGTCAGGTTGGTAAGCAGACTAGGATGTCACATCCAAAGTCAAGACATCTGACCACCTCTAAGGTTCTAGAACTTCTTCATATGGATCTGATGGGACCAATGCAAGTAGAGAGTCTTGGTGGAAAAAGATATGCCTATGTGGTTGTGGATGATTTTTCCAGATTCACCTGGATTAATTTCATTAGGGAAAAATCTGATGTATTTAAAGTTTTTAAAGAATTGTGCAAAAGAATTCAAAGAGAAAAGGAATGGTGTATTGTCAGAATCAGAAGTGATCATGGCAAGGAATTTGAAAACAGCAAGTTTGATGATTTTTGTTCTTCAGAAGGAATTAGTCATGAATTTTCTTCTCCTATAACACCTCAGCAAAATGGAGTTGTGGAAAGAAAAAACAGGACCATACAGGAATCTGCCAGAGCAATGTTACATGCCAAAAGACTTCCTATGTATTTTTGAGCTGAAGCTATGAATACAGCCTGCTATGTTCATAACAGGGTCACCTTGAGAAAGGGAACCTCATCCACCATATATGAACTCTGGAAAGGAAGAAAACCAACTGTGAAGTACTTCCATGTGTTTGGCAGCAAATGCTATATTCTGGCTGATCGTGAACAAAGAAGAAAACTGGACCCTAAAAGTGATGAAGGCATATTTCTAGGATACTCCTCAAACAGCAGAGCTTATAGAGTATTCAATTCCAGAACCAAAGCCATGATGGAATCAATAAGTGTTATAATTGATGATTATCATGAAGAAATAGATGTTCCTTGTACTGTTGAGACATTCTTTGAGACTTCAACCCAACAGAATGATCTACCCAACTCCACCACAACAGAATCTGAATCAAAGGAAGCTAGCAAGATCCCTTCCATCAGAATTCAGAAGGATCATCCAAAAGAGCTCATCATAGGAGATCCCAACAGTGGAGTCATTACAAGATCTAGAGAAATCATCTCAAACTCTTGTTTTGTGTCCAAAATGGAACCAAGAAATGTCAAGGAAGCTTTAACTGATGAATACTGGATTGGTGCAATGCAAGATGAACTGAACCAATTCAAGCAACATGAAGTTTGGGAACTGGTTCCTAGACCTGAAGGAACTAACATCATTGGGACAAAATGGATTTTCAAGAACAAGTCAGATGCTGAAGGAGTTGTCACCAGAAATAAGGCAAGACTTGTTGCTCAAGGATACACCCAGGTTGAAGGGGTTGATTTTGATGAAACCTTTGCACCTGTAGCCAGACTGGAATCAATCAGACTCCTATTGTCAATTGCTTGTCTTCTGAAGTTCAAGTTATTTCAGATGGATGTGAAAAGTGCCTTTCTAAATGGGTACTTAAATGAGGAAGCTTATGTGGAACAACCTAAAGGCTTTGTGGATCCAACCCACCTTGATCATGTCTACAAATTGAGAAAAGCTCTATATGGCCTGAAACAAGCTCCTAGAGCATGGTATGACAGGTTAACAAAGTTTCTCTCAGACAAAGGCTACAGAAAAGGAGGCTTGGACAAAACTCTCTTTGTCAAAACTGAAGGAGGGAAGTTGATGGTTGCCCAAATATATGTTGATGACATAGTGTTTGGAGGAATGTCAGAACATATGGTTAAACACTTTGCTGACCAGATGCAGGCTGAATTCGAAATGAGTCTCATGGGAGAACTAACTTATTTTCTTGGACTGCAAGTCTCACAGATGGAGGACTCAATCTTCTTATCTCAAAGCAAGTATGCTAAGAACATTGTAAAGAAGTTTGATATGGAGAATGCAAGTCACAAAAGGACTCCTACTCCTACTCATCTAAAGCTTTCCAAAGATTCAAGTGGGGTTAAGGTGGATCAAAGTCTGTACAGAAGCATGATAGGAAGCTTGTTGTACTTAACTGCCAGCAGACCTGATATTGCCTTTGCAGTTGGAGTTTGTGCAAGATACCAAGCTGATCCCAAAGTCAGTCATATCAATCAAGTGAAGAGAATTTTGAAGTATGTGAGTGGAACTTACAACTATGGGTTGATGTATTCTCATGGCTGCGAACCAGCTCTGACTGGCTACTGTGATGCTGATTGGGCTGGTAGTGCTGATGATAGAAAAAGCACCTCTGGAGGATGTTTCTTCTTGGGAAATAATCTGGTTTCCTGGTTCAGCAAGAAACAGAATTGTGTGTCTCTTTCTACTGCTGAAGCTGAATACATTGCAGCTGATAGTAGCTGCTCTCAAATGATCTGGATGAAACAGATGCTTACTGAGTATAATGTCACACAAGATGTTATGACATTGTACTGTGACAATCTGAGTACAATCAACATTTCCAAGAATCCCATTCAGTATAGTAGGACCAAACATATTGACATACGACATCACTTTATCAGAGACCTTGTAGAAGAGAAGACAATAAAATTGGAACATGTTGCCACTGAGCTACAGCTGGCTGACATTTTTACCAAGGCTCTTGATGCAAATCAATTTGAAAACTTGAGGGGTAAGTTGGGTATTTGCCAACATGAGGAATTGTAGCAATTAATTTTGCTTAAAACAAGGATTAAAGGAGTTATGCTTGTTCTGATTGGGTTAAAATTATATTTTCCCATTTCCTTCAATTCTTTTAAGAAGTTGAATAGACACTTCTTTTCTTCCTCCCCCTCTCGTCTCCTCATCAAAACCCAGTCTCTCAATCATAATTTTCTCTTCAGTTACTATTGGTCCTCTAAGACTGTCAAAATGTCTCAAACACCATCATCATCCAATACGACTATTTCAACCTCTTCCTCTGATCAAGATTCTAGGACAATCTCTTCTTGTCTGGACTCTGAAGTCCTGGAGATCTCTTCTCATAGAAAAGTGGGAACTAACCCCACCAAGGTCAAAGAGATGAGAACAAGACATGCAGGAAAGTCCCAAGCTTCTGCCTCTGGTAATCCATCTCATCCTTCTTCTTCAGTTCCCCCTGAAATTGCAAATAGGGAAGGGTCAGCCTATGTTAGTCAAGCAATAGCTAAAATTGTTTCAAGAATTCTGAACGAGAACCACTCAGTTCCTGGCATTTCTGTTCCTTTGAATCAAGAAAGTTCAAATGCTGAAACAAATCCAGATGTCTCTAAGGATGTTGAGACATCAGACAAAGAGAAGAATGCTGACATTGCTCATAAGAAAAGGAAGAAGCCCGAATCCTTTGAGTCTGATGACAGTGCTTAAAGGTTGGTTGCTGTTTGGTGGTGTTGCTGGTTGGTGCTGGTACCTGGTGGAGTTTGGAAGTGTGTTCAGTTTTTTTTCTGCTGCTGCTCTTATTACTTTTTCTGGATAACTGTATAATTTTTATGAACATATATCTTTGGCCCATTTGTGGCTAAAGAGGGGGAGAATATTTTGGTACTTGCTTAATTAGAAATTCTATTTTTCTGCAGTCATTTCTTTCTGCTGCTATCTATCTCTGATTACTTAGGGTCTTTAGCCAAAAATCTGCCAAAGGGGGAGTTTGTAGTTGTTTAGTTATTGGCTTGCATTTTTGGTAAAACCCAAGTGTATGTGTGAATGTCATGACTGATGTCATAACATTCTAGTTTAGTTTGTACTGATTCATTAGGTACCTTTGCAGAAAAATATTGTCATTCAGGTACTGATGTTTATAAGTGTGTATCTGAGCATTTTGCAAAATGATCACATTTTCCTAAATCAGTAGACAGGTTTTTTCAGATGTCATAACAGATGTTAAGACATCCTGTTCTGAACTAACAGGTTTGCAGTTTGGGTAATTCTGAGTTTTTTCAGGAAAATGACTCAGTCTTTCCAGAACAGCATCCTGCGTTTTCTTTGGGTTAACCTAGCTCAACCCTAACCTGGTTGATAAAGTCCTGTGACCTAGTCTTAAGGTCAAATGGAATTAACCCTAGCTTTTTGTGGAAACCCTAACTGAAGATGCAGCTGCTATATATTCAACAGAGCTGCTGTTTTGCAAGTAATCCCTTTTTGGTCAGAAGACCATTTGTAAACTGTATAGGTTTAATTATTGTACTTCAAGCAATTATCATTGTGATAAGTGACTTGGAATAGGTTTTTACTTGTAAGGGTTGTGTAGCACTCAAAGCTTTGAAGCAAAAGTGTTTGAATGTCTCTTGACTAAAGCTGTGAAGCAGAGTCAAGTTAGGTGTGTGTATCACTCAAAGCTGTGAAGCAAGAGTGGTTGTGTTGCTTGATTAAAAAGCTGTGAAGCTTAATCAAGTGTATGTTTTTGAAGAGTGTCTTCATCAATTCACTAGTCAAATTGTTTTATGTATCACTGCTGTGATTGAGGGGGAGTGAGCAGGAACTCAGGTTTAAGTTGTACTTAGATTGAAATTGCATTGGGTAGGTCTTAAGTGAAGGAGATAAACTGGTTGGTTTATTCCTGAATTAACATCTCTTATAGTGGATTTCCTCCCTAGCTTGGTAGCCCCCAGAGTAGGTGTTGTTGCACACTGAACTGGGTAAACAATTGACTGTGTTCTTTACTGTTTTTGTATTTACTGTCTTATAGAAAGTCAGATACGGTGTCATAACATTAAACGTGACATTGAGTATCTGCAGCAAGAATTTCATTTTGGATTGAAGGTAGTTTGGCTATTTTGGTTTTGATTTGTGGGGGTTTTGATTTGAAATGGAAGCAGGTTGAATGTTATGCAAGCTTAGATGTTGAGTCTTTTCAGATTTATTGTTTGGGTTTAGGCCTCGTGTTTGAATAAGTTTAAGGCCTGTTTTGTTGTTTGCTCGACACAGGTTTTGACCGGCTTGTGTTAGAAACAAGCTTTGGCTTATGGTTTGAAAGGCTTTGTGTAGTTTTCCTTTGACAGGGCTAGAGGCCGGTTTTGATGGCTTGAAACAGGCTTGAGGCTTGTTTTGAAAGGGCTTCTGTTTGAAGCAGGATAAAGGCAAGCAGGTTTTTGACTGGCTTTGATGCAGTTTGTTTGCTTGACATAGGTTTTGAAAGGGCTTGTGTTTGAAGCAGGTTAGAGGTTTGTGTCTTGATGCAGGCTTGGTTACAGGCTTGCTGTTTGAACTGGTTGGAGGCAGTTTGCAATGTTACAGTTATGGTATCTTGTTTTTGTGATATTCTGCCTCCTCTTTGCTTGTTATGATATTCTTTGTTATATATCTCTTTAGCTTGCCTCAACAAACTGTAAGCCTATACTTCTTTTACTCTCTTTCTCTCTCTATCAAAAAAAGCATTGTTTATTGCTTAGACTGTACTATTTTTCTGAAAAAGTGTTGGTGGGAAAATGATGACAATTTGAAAATGTTGCTTGCATTGTTATCCTTGCTCTGCATATCTTCTTATCCAGATTTTCTGCCTTTTGTGTACTTGTTGACAGCTTTTGGCTTTTGATATCTTTCTATATCTTCTTTGGACAGCTTTTGGACAGTTTAGTTGACATTGGACTTGGTTAGGAATTTTTCAGTTTGCATATGTGCAGTTCAGTTTGGACTTTGCAACTTGTTTTGGAATTATGCAGCCTTGTACATATTCATATGCTTGCAACATTATTTTCTATCCCTCTTTGTGAACCAAGAGTTTTCTTGCGATTTGCAGAGAGGGCGAACAAACTGATTCCGGCCAATCACTTTTAATGATGAGTTTTTTTATGATTAACTGTCTGCCCTTTTAATTAATCTGTATTGACTTTTCTTCTTTCTGGCTTTGCAGATAAACATCAATTGAGCAAAGGATGCCATAGAAGATGAAGACTTAGGAAAATTAGGATATAGCTTTATTTTATTTTAATCATTTGTAATAAATATTATTATAAATACTTGTAAATAAAATTACTTGTATTCAAATAACACTTGTACCAATGATTAAAAATAAATAAAAGTCTTTTTAACGGATATCTCTTTTAATTCCTCTTTAATTGTTTATTTAATTATTTATATTTCTTGAATTATAATAACTGGAAAATATCCAATAATTTTAACTTAGAAATGATAAATAATCAATAAACGTCCGGCGTTCCGAATAATCAAAAGCATTGCACAGTTAATCAAACAAACGTCCACATGTCTTTCCTTTTACTGATTAAACCAAACACTGCAAATTTTCAACCAGAAGCCTCAGCTTCTAAACCAGAGGTTCAGGTTTATTGAGAAACAAACTGAAATCTTGAGCAGGCGTCAAAGCAGTGTAACAGCCAATTGATACATTGTGGATTCAAATTCTTCTGAAAATGCGCGTGCAAACCCTAGTTCTTGATTTATTGTCAAAGAAGCGTCCGCCTGATCAAACCCTGAGCCAAACTCAACCAAACCCTAGCAATCTGCTTGAACTGATTCAAAAGTTAATGGAAACCCTAATTTTGCTTGATTGATAAGAAAAGTCTGTTTGACCGATTCTTAAGCCAATCTGAAAAATCAGGAAAAGCCTGAAGCTGTGATTTCTTGTGAAAAAGAGAGAGGGCAAATTTTGGGGTACAACAGTCATAATAATAGGGTGGTGTCAAAGGATCATACTCTTCTTCTTCCATGTCATTCTCAACTATACCCTCCAGGTCATAAATCCAATTCTTCCTGTCATGCACACTGGATTGTGCAATGTAAGGAAGTGTGAAATGGTATACCGGCTCATGATGTATCAGCAACTGAAACTGATTCGGCTCTAAATATTTGATCATCCCAACATTAAAACAAAGAGTAAGGTCTAGCAGGGTATAGTTACTGTTGCACCCCAAAATTTGCCCTCTCATTTCTCAAGGAATCACCCTGGATCCTCAAATTTCCTCTCATCCAATTCCGAGCCTTGAGTTATCAATTTTTCCAAGCAGACCATTCACAAGGGCAAAATGGTCATTTGCACACTAGAAGTCTAACTTTGACTTTTTGGATAAAAAATCAAAACTCAAAAATCATATTTTATTAAGACATGTTGGAATATGAAGTTTGCTTCATCAAGAGTCTCAAAAGTCAAATTTTACTTTGGAAGAATCAAATCCTAAAGACTTAGAAATTTTTCTAAGTATTTAAGAAATATGGCAATTTCAGAACTTCTGAGCCAGTGTTCACACTCAGCAAATTCTGGATATTCTCAAGACAAAGTTGGTCAGAACTTCTGGGACAGTATCCATGAAGGTTTAGTCAGAGTTTGCAAGGGTTAAATCAAAGAAGGTAACAAAGCATGTTGTAAGTATACTGGAGGTTCTGAAGGATCCCTCAGAACTGCTGAAGTCAGAAGATAAGAGGATCAGAAGATGAGATGCTACGCTGAAGCAGAACTTCTAATCCAGAGTCAAGTAAAGATGCAGAGTTTCACATGGGAACCCATTTAATGCTCACAACCGCCTCTGAGTCTTTATCCAAGGGATTCACACCACGTGTACCCCTACTGCCTTGAGAAGACAAATTTCTGTGCAAAAGTATGCTAGACCCACGCGCTGTCTCTACTTTTCATTAATTCACGCCGCCAGATCCAGCTGAGGCGTTGTTCACCATCCAACTTGAATACGTTGAACCCCACTTATTTAAGCTTACTTCAAGAGTAAGTCAACATCTAACACATGTTGTTGGCACCACTTGACCGCCCCAACTGCAAAACTTTGCTTATAAATAGAACACCATTGGCCATTGAGCAAGAGTCTAGAAAAATTTGTAAGAGCTAGAGAGAAAAATTTATGAAAGAGGCGAGGGAATTGAAAAAGAAAGCTTTGAATCACTGCAAAAATTCCAAGAACCCAGGAAACTAAAAACACAAGATACCAACAATCTTAGCATTGATTCCTTATATTAAAACTCCATTTTTCCTCAAGTGTTCTTGATTAAAGCCATCCCAAATTCTGTAATCAAACAGTAACACATTATCCACCAATATCCATTTTAAAAGGATCAGAACTTCACCCCTTAGCTGTTCCAAAAGTTGTCAACTTCTATCTTGCTGAGAACGTGAAGAAGTTACTCAGAGCATCACCAGAATTCAAGACCAACCTCCAGTTCACAGAATCCTTTCTAGCAGCAAGGCAAGCTTTCTACTGACTCTCATCATACTGATTAAGCATTGTCAGATTTTTTATATTTAGCACAATGTAGATATTCTGATCCTGATGATGTATATATTCTGAAAATTCATGCATCTGCTTGCCTAAGTAGAAGAAATCCCTATTCAGAGCTTCATAAAGAAATTAGGACTCAATTAGAATTAGCAAATACACGTTGCTTCTGATTCATGCTTCTGATATTTCATGAAATTTGTCATAACTATTATATATGCAACTTCAGTTCTGTAAATGACTAAGCTGCAGATGTTCTGACTGTCATGGAGAGAGGCAAAGTTCTGAAAGTTGCGTCAGAACTTCTGAAAACTTCCGAGTTCTCAGAAGATCCAGAACTTCTGAACTTCCATATTTTCGCTAACATGTTTCTGTTTGTGTAGTAAGTCAGAGTCAGAACTTCTGACCTCTTCTATTTTCAGTATTTTGCGATGATTATGTTTTCTTTCTTTTTTACTTTTTTATTTTTGCCATCATTTTATTATTAACCAAAAAATACCAAAAATATTTTATATTTGCATGTTGTATTTTCTTTTAACATAAAAAACCAAAAAAATATTTTCTTAAACAAAGGTTATTTCCCTTTTAAACAGACAAAAATTTTACATTTTCTGTATATTCTTATCTGTTTCAATGTGGTGGTAATAGTAACCTAGAATTTTAACTTGCAACCCCCATTCATAAATATGTACCCCCATCCCCCTAAAAATTGTAATAGCGTAGGACTTTACACTTCTGCACTGTTATTACTTTCAATATATGCTAGTAATTAGGGTGTGCATGATAAAATATGAAAATTGACAAATAGATCACCCTAATCAAGATAAATTATGCATGTAACCAAACACACTCGCACACTTACACCCTTAGAGTAATTCCACTTGTTTCCTTATAAAAATGGCCATGTTATGCACGTGGGATGTCTTAGCACAAACAAATCAAAAAAATGTCATAGTCCCTCGATGACGCTATCAAAGTTGCCTTTCAAAATGATCGTAGTCCCTAAAAGAAAAGTGCTAAGTCATCTCACAACATTGCTATCATGGTCATACGACGACCCATGCCTGTCCCTTCACATCCAACGATGGGGCTTCTTACCAAATCAATGGTGAGAAAGCAACATCTAAAGGAGGAAGAAAAACACATCTAAGACCTTTTGAGTAAGTAGATTACTTTTAGTTACTTGCTCACTCTCAAAACAAATATCCTTGCTATTTTCAAAATAATCATATACACTTTCAAAACACTTTCCAAGATTGAAATATTTTCAAAAGCTCAACACTTTGTATACGTTCTTACGAACGAGAACTATTACAAAGTTTGCCTAAACGATGGCACCTTTTCAAAATACTTTCAAAAACCACACAAAGCACACTTTTCAAACAAAAATCAAGTGATCTAGCGAGTAACTACGAGCCCATGGAAAACCATGGATGAAAAGGGTGCTAATACCTTTCCTTTTCATAATCTACCCCCCGAACTCAAGCAAACATCTCTAAAAGGTATTTCCTGTGCTTTTTCACCTTTCCTTATTGGATAAAAGAAAAGTCGGTGGCGACTCTTGCTAAACCGCAACATTTGCAAACATAAATGCAAAACTCAAAGTCAGTTCTCCCACCGTATAACAGAACTGGCGACTCTGCTGGGGAATAACTCTTAAAAGTGGGGTTACCTTAGGGATAGATCATATTTACTTACTTACATTGGTTGGTACTGGTAACCCTTGAGTCAGTCAAGGAGAGTACGGGGCCTCTGCGTGGTTTCGTAAAGCATCAACTGACCTTAGAACCTTACTTGACCAACTTGGCCATTAGGACGTAGTGAGGTGACCGAGTTTGGTACAACCCGAAGTTGGTAGATACTCGATACTACACTCATTGAGATTTGACTCTTGAGTTTTGTTTGGTTGCGAGTCAATCGCTTATGAACGAAATTTGGGGGAAAGATCAGTGATATTGAGATCCCTTAGAACCCGATTACTATTAACTAGGATAGGTTGAGCCAACTAAACTTCAAAGGGGTACTTACCTGAAACCCCATGCAAGCCTAAACCCAAGGACTTGTTTTATTTGTATATATACACTTGTACATAACATCATAAACATCATAAGCATAATAAACATCACTAACCATATTAAGGATTTTTGGATTTATCTTTGTTCTGTTTTGTAGGACATGGCTTCCGCTCGTAGGAGCACTATCCAAGTCAGCCTCGTGAGGATACCTCCACAACTCAAGGATTTAGTATCAAGGGCCCCTGAAGATTCTTCGTTCACCAAAAGACATGGTCGACTCTTTAGTCTGGTTACCTCAAGTATTGAAGAAGATATGGTAAAGGTGCTTGTCCAATTCTTCGACCCTTTGCATCATTGCTTCACTTTTCCCGATTACTAACTTGTGCCCACTTTAGAAGAATTTTCTCAACTCATAGGGATCCCTATTCTTGATCAGTTACCTTTCAACGGTATTGAAAGAGACCCTAAACCTGAGGAAATTGCTCAAGCTCTACATTTACAACCATCTGACATAGTAGCAAATTGGGTAACAAGGAGTGGTGTCAAAGGGTTCCTAGCAAAGTTTTTGTTAGAGAAGGCTCAAGGGTGTTGGAATACTTTGGATCTAGAAGCCTTTGAGGAAATTTTGGCTCTTCTCATCTATGGGTTGGTACTATTTCCAAATTCTGACCAATTTATAGATGTAAATGCGATCAAGGTTTTCATATCTCGTAATCCGGTGCCTACATTGCTTGGAGACATATTGCATTCTCTTTACTCTCGCACTTTGAAGAAAAGAGGGGCTCTGATGTGTTGCACACCTCTTTTGGCTAGGTGGTTTATTTCACATCTACCTCGATCCGTGGTGAAGAATGAACAAGGTATGAGGTGGTCTAAAAGATTGATGTCACTTTCACATGCTGATATCCGTTGGTATTATCGCTCTTTGGAAGACATTACCATCATTGATCACCGTGGGGAATTCCCCAACGTACCTCTACTTGGCATTAGGGGAGGCATTACTTACAACCCTTGTTTAGCTTTGAGACAATTTGGATACGCTAGGAGAGATGGCCCTCATGAGGTACTCATCCAAGGAATTATATTCGACTACGAAAGCGATACCCAAGGTTACCGTCAAAGATTTATACGAGCTTGGGGTATGGTTAACAAAGTTGATAGCAAGACGTTGGGGCGTAAGAATTCCATTCCTTTGGAACCTTATCTTAAATGGGTGAGGGCTCGTGATCAAAGTCTTAAGATGCCTTATGAATCCGTCTTACCTGTTATCATGGAGCCAGTAGTTGAGGGAGACCTTCCCCATACTATCCTCTATCCTGATATGCCTACTTCTCTTGAAGATTTGCAAAACGCTTGGATTCAGTTAAAAGGAGAACGAGACACCTTTGAAGCTAAGTTCTATGAGAGTGAGAGGAAGTTATTAGAACTTACAAGGGAGCTTCATGAAGAAAGGAGCTTAAACACCTACATTGCGCCAAAGAAGATGCACACAACTTTTCTGTATTAGGAGTTTAGTTTTTTCTGTTATTGTAAGCCCAAGAGGCATGCTTATATTCAAATCAGAACTCTTTAATGCAAGTTAACGTTTGTTCAATCTTTGTCTATACAAATTTAAATTCTTTAAATCCTTGAAATCATTTGCATATTGCATATTCATGCATCATGACATGACAGACTTCGACATAACAAGTTTCCTTATCTCTCCGCTGTTTATTTCAGCAAGATGGATCTAGAGAAAACTGTAACGGAGCTTCAAGCCCAGAACTCTCAATTTCAGGAAGCTTTACTCGCCCTGGCCAAGGGGCAGCAGGATATGATGGCCTTGTTGGCCGCTAAGAAAAAGTCAAAGAAGAAAGCTATACTCAACATGGGTAAAAGGTTCAAGGAGACAATCCGTAAAATTCCAATAGAGGAAGATTCATCCGAGGAGGACGAAAACCAAATTGGTGAGGTCAAAAGTACTCAGGATGACTATATCAATGACCAAGAATCTGATGATGACTACTTCAATGAACAATATCCCCCTGCGGACATCAAATATAAGCAGCTAGAAGACAAGTTGAAAGCAGTTGAAATCCAAGCTATTCCCGATTTGAATTTTGATGATTTAGGCTTGATCTCTGGGGTAGTCATTCCCCACAAGTTCAAAATACCAACCTTTGCAAAATATGATGGGGTTTCTTGCCCAAAGCTCCATTTGAATTCCTATGTGCGCAAGATACAACCGCACACTGCAGATGAAAAACTCTGGATTCACTTTTTCCAAGAGAGTCTGGCTGGAACACAACTTGAATGGTTTTATCAGTTGGATGGCTCTCGCATCAATACTTGGGAGGGTCTAGCTACTTCCTTCTACCATCAATATTAGTACAACGCCGACTTGGCACCGACAAAGGTTCAATTGCAAGGTATGACTATGGGGAAGGATGAGGGATTTAAGGAATATGCGCAGAAGTGGAGAGACATTGCTAGTAGGGTCCAGCCTCCCTTGACTGATAGGGAACACATCGACATGTTCATGGGCACATTATCTGGTCCTTTCTTTAATCTATTGATTGACTGCTCTTCTTCTGGTTTCACCGAATTAATCCTAACCGGTGAAAGAGTTGAAAGTGGCATTAAAAGCTGAAAGATCTTTGTGGCATCTACTTCCACCCCCAATCCTGTCAAGAAACCTTTTACCGCGAAGAAAGAGGTTAATGCTGTGTATGGGGAAAAGGCCCATACCAAAAGGAATAATCATCCATCTATTAATGTTGTCCGAATCTCCAATCCGGCTGCTACACAAAGACCATCTACCAATCATCAACGGGTTGAAGCTCCAAGAAGAAAGTTTACAAGGTTAGGCATGTCATTATCTCAAGCCCTTCAACATCTTCTCAGGGCCAATTTAGTGACACTGCGAGATCCTCCCGCCAACACTGACACCTCGTCACCGAGATATAATCCAAATGCAAAATGTGCTTACCATTCGAACAGCCCCGGACATGAGACTGATCAATGTTGGGCCTTGAAAAACAAAATCCAGGATTTAATTGACAACAAGACTATTGAATTTGATCCTCCTCCAACGCCAAATGTAATCACCGCTCCAATTCCGAAGCATGACAAAGGTGTTAATGACGTCGAAGATACAATTTTCATTGCCTCTGTTTAAGAGTTAACTACTCCGTTGAATGTAATCAAGAGCAATCTGTTGAAAGCCGGGACTTCCCTGGCTGTGAAAAAGACTGTGTGGGCTGTATGAGACAATCTGATAGGTGTGAAAAACTGAAGAAAGGTATACAACGCCTGATGGATAGTTGTGAAATTCTATTCGAAAAGATCCCTGCCATCAAAGATTCAATCGACAAAGCTGAAGATTTGACCATCATAACAATTTCAAACAAACCTCTTAGGATCTCATCCAAAGGTCTTATCAGGATTTCGAACGAACCAATCATCGCTCCTCTCATAATCACTGCTGCCGGACCTGTTCCATACACCTCCGATAAAGCGGTACCATGGAATTATGGTGCCGAGGTTTATTACCATGGGGTAAAACAAGATTCTCGGATTGATGATAATGAAGTTGGTGTTACTAATATTACTGGTTCTAGTAAAGTCACAAGAACAGGAAGGGTCTTTTCCCCTGTTATCTCGCCACCAACCACTACCATAGTTCCAGTCTGCATAACCAATGACAATTATGATGCCAGTACTAAAGGGAAAGAGAAAGAAAGTGAGCCTGCCAGGAAAGAGGCACCTGCTAAAAAGTCTGTTATGGAAGAACCATCCACTCAAGAGATGGAGGAGATTCTGAAGATCATCAAGAAAAGCGACTTCAAGATAGTAGAGCAGTTGGGGCAAACCCCTTCTAGAATATCAATGTTGTCCTTATTGCTATGTTCCGACACTCATGCACAAGCTTTGATTAAGTTCTTGAAAAAGGCTCATGTGCCTCAAGAAACCATAGCCGACCAATTTGAGAACTGCGTAGCAAGTCTGACAGCCGACAATGGTCTAGGGTTCTCTGATGCAGATTTAACTCCCATGGGAAAGAATCACAATAAAGCCTTACATGTTTCTGTTGAATGTAAGGGGACCACTCTGGAACATGTGTTGGTGGACACAAGCTCATCTTTAAATGTGTTACCTAAAGGCGCTTTAGATCGGATAGACTGTGAAGGTTTGGTCTTAAAGCCAAGTGATATTGTTGTGAGAGCATTCGATGGATCTAAAAGGATGGTTCATGGAGAGGTGGATCTCCCAATTATGGTTGGTTCACAAATTTTCAACTCCCATTCTATATAATGGACATACGGCATGCGTATTCTTGCTTTCTTGGGCGCCCATGGATCCATGGGCCAGGTGCGGTCACTTCTACTCTCCACCAGAAGTTAAAATACCCAGTTCAAGGGAAGGTTGTCACTGTTTGCAGTGAAGAAGAATTTATGGTAAGCCTTCTCAATTCTTTCAAGTACGTAGAAATGGATGGAGAATTCATAGAGACTCCTTGCCAGACTTTTGAAGTTGTGGCCACCACCAAAATCTCCTCCGACACTCCAAGAGCTGATAAAGTTATCCCCAAGATGGTTTCTCTTAAGGATGCCCATGCTATGGTAGAAGAAGGAAACCATGAGATGTGGGGTCAACTCCCCAATATCCCGTTCAAGGCAGATAAGTTTGGGTTAGGTTTCACCTCCAAAGCTCAGAAAGAAATTAGAGGTGCTCGTACTGGAAAGCCGCCTCTCCACCTCAAAAGTCATGAAGTGAATGCTGTAGAAAACTCCGATGACGAGTGTGCTTTTGAAGATTGGATCTACCCAACAACCAAAGGGAAGCCCAACAATTGGCATACAAAGGACTTTGTGCCCATATCCTTCATTGAGGAGTAATCTACTTGTTTTAGCTTTTAATTAATTCAAGAACTCGCTGTCTGTAATATTTTGATAATGACTTTTAAGCCATGTGCCTTGCACGGGGCACTTTGGTCCTTTTGTCAAGGGTTTTATTTATGTTCACTAAATCATATGATCATTCATCACATTGGACTCTTTTGCATTCAAATATTTGTGTTCATTATCTTTCTTTTCTTTCAAATACATTGTCAAAAATAGCCATGTATCTTACATGCACACACACACTCTTGCAGGTCTACACCCACTCTGGATCCTATTGCCAATAACTCTACTATTGCCGATTATGACTTTGAATTTACTATCAACCAAGCCGAAGACGAAAGCGAGGAAGATTTTGACATACCAGGAGAACTAGCCAGACTTCTGTTACAAGAGGAAAAAGCTATTCAACCACATGAAGAGTCAACTGAGGTTGTCAACTTGGGTACTGAGTCAGATAAGAAAGAAATCAGAATCGGCGCTAATTTGGAAAGCAGTGTCAAGAGCCATTTGGTTCAGATGTTGCGCGATTATGTGGAAGTATTTGCTTGGTTTTATGAAGATATGCCTGGGTTGGATACTGACATCGTGGTTCATCGTCTGCCAACTAAAGAAGACTACCCTCCTGTCAAACAAAAAAGTTCGTCGCATGAGGCCTGATATTTCTGAAAAGATCAAAGCCGAAGTAATGAAACAATTTGATGCAGGATTCCTAGCCGTAACATCCTATCCTCAATGGGTGGCCAACATAGTGCCAGTGCCAAAGAAAGACGGGAAAGTTCGCATGTGCGTAGACTATAGGGATCTGAATAGGGCAAACCCCAAGGACGATTTCCCTTTACCATACATTGACGTCCTAGTCGATAATACTGCTCAGCATAAAGTCTTCTCATTCATGGATGGCTTCTTAGGCTATAACCAAATAAGGATGGCTCCCGAAGATATGGAAAAGACTACTTTCGTTACACAATGGGGCACCTTCTGCTACAAGGTCATGCCGTTCGGGTTAAAAAATGTAGGGGCAACATATCAAAGGGCTATGGTTGCTTTATTTCATGACATGCTTCATCATGATATAGAAGTATATGTGGATGATATGATTTCTAGATCACAAATCGAAGAAGAACATCTCGGTCACCTGCACAAGCTATTCGAAAGACTAAAGAAGTACAAGCTGAGGTTAAACCCTAATAAGTGCACGTTTGGAGTACGCTCTGAAAAGCTTCTAGCTTTTGTTGTCAGTAATAAAGGCATTAAAGTTGATCCTGCAAGATAAAGGCCATCCAAGAAATGCCAGTCCCCTGTTATGAAAAAGAAATCAGAGGATTCTTGGGTCGTCTCAATTACATCGCCCGTTTCATATCACACTTAACTGCTACTTGCGATCCACTTTTCAAACTCTTGAAGAAAGATCAGGTAGTCAGATGGAATGATGAATGCCAGATTTCTTTTGACAAAAGCAAAGAATACCTACAAGAACCTCCTATTCTCATGCCTCCAGTTGAAGGGAGACCTTTAATCATGTACTTGACAGTACTAGAGAATTCTATGGGGTGTGTTTTGGGCCAACATGATGAGTTTGGCCGAAAAGAGCATGTAATTTACTACCTAAGCAAAAAAGTTTACCGACTGTGAAACAAGATATTCACTGCTCGAGAAAACTTGCTGTGCTTTAGCGTGGGCTGCTCGCCGGCTAAGGCAGTACATGTTGACTCATACCACCTTGTTGATTTCTAAGATGGATCTGATTAAGTACATCTTTAAAAAACCCGCCCTTTCCGGACGAATAGCCAGGTGGCAAATGATCTTGACTGAGTACGACATTCAATATACAAATCAAAAAGCCATCAAGGGAAGTGTACTAGCGGATCATTTGGCCCATCAAGCTGTGGATGATTATCAGTCAATGAACTACGACTTCCCTGACGAGAATATTATGCTGGTAACCAACTGTGCGAAACCTGGACCGTATGACGGACATGAACAAGGATCCCAATGCACAATGGTATTCGATGGGGATTCCAATGCCTTAGGTAACAGAATTGGTGCTGTGATTATCTCTCCTGAAGGTTGCCACACTCCTTTCACTACCAGACTATGCTTCGATTGCACAAATAATATGGCTGAGTATGAAGCATGCATCTTAGGTCTGAAAGCTGCCATTGACTTAAGGATCAAGCATTTGGACGTGTTCGGAGATTCCACCCTAGTGATCAGCCAAGTAAAAGGAGATTGGGACACTAAATACCCTAATCTTATCCCTTACAAGGAACTTGTACTATCCCTGATTCCTCACTTCGAAGAAATCACGTTCGAGCACTTCCCTAGAGAAGAAAACCAGTTGGCTGACGCTTTGGCAACCGTGTCTTTAATGTTCAAAGTCAGATGGGATAACGAAGCCCCTATGATTACCATTGAAAGATTTGATGAACTTGAACATTGCTATGAGCTTGACACCGATGCGGAAAAGCCATGGTACCATGAGGTAAGGAGATACCTTGAAGCACAAGAGTATCCAGAGGGAGCATCTATCAATGACAGAAAGTTCTTACGAAGATTTGCAGCCAAATTCTTCCTAAGTAACGGGATATTGTATAAGCGCAACTATGATTTAACTCTACTACGATGTGTAGATAAGAAGGAGGCAGAGGAAATCATGGAAGACATGCACAATGGCCTTTTCGGTACTCACTCAAGTGGACATACGATGGCTAAGAAAATCTTAAGAGCAGGTTACTATTGGTCAACGATGGAGACCGATTGTCATCAACATTGAAGAACTTGTCACAAATGCCAAATCTACGATGACAAAGTCCATGTACCTCCAATCCCTCTAAATGTCATGACCGCTCCATGGCCATTTGCAATGTGGGGCATTGATATGATAGGGGAAATCAAGCCCACGGCTTCCAACAGACACCGCTTCATTCTTGTTGCTATCGACTATTTCACCAAATGGGTCGAAGCCACCTCCTATGCCTCAGTAACCAAGAATGTGGTAGCCAGATTCATCAGACACAATCTCATCTGCCGTTATGGTGTCCCTGAAAGGATCATTACCGACAATGGGACTAACCTCAACAATGCCATGATCATAGAGTTGTGCACTCAGTTTAAGATCAAGCATCACAATTCTTCTCCGTATAGACCGAAAATGAATGGCGCAGTCGAAGCGGCCAACAAAAATATCAAGAAAATTATGCATAAAATGGTAGTGACCTATAAAGATTGGCATGAGATGTTACCATTTGCTCTACATGGCTACCGTACTTCAGCTAGAACATCAGCCGGGGCAACTCCCTTCTCTCTAGTCTATGGCATGGAAGCTGTTTTTCCCATAGAAGTTCAAATTCCCTCACTGAGGATTATGATTAAGGCAGACCTAGACGAAGACGAGTGGATTCAAACGAGATTGGATCAGCTGAACTTGATTGATGAAAAACGATTAGCCTCTATTTGCCATGGTCAAATGTATCAAAAACGGATGATTAAAGCTTTCAACAAAAAGGTCAAGCCTCGAGTATATCGAGTTGGTGACTTGGTGTTAAAACACATCATTTTACCACAAGGTGACCTCAGAGGAAAATGGACCCCCACCTACGAAGGACCGTTCATCGTCAAGAGAGTCTTCTCTGGCAGTGCCATGATACTGACCACCATGGACGGAGAAGATTTCCCACATCCTATAAATGCGGACATAGTTAAAAAATACTACGCATAAGAGACCCGCTAGGTTGACACACCTAGGCAAAATAAGGGCATCCCTGCAAACCAAAAGGTTTGGGCAAAAATTAGGAATATATGCAAAAGATTGTACACCCGGCAAGTTGAAAACTCGAAAGGGCGACTTGGGCAAAAAAGGGTATCCTGGTGGACCGAAAACCCAAAAGGGCGGTTCAGGAAAAAATTAAGGATTAAAAGCGTACGACTATGTCCCGTGAAATCAACACAGTCAATTCTATCACCAAGGTCCAAGTTCAAATGGTCCAGGATCGATCCAATCACTTTCAATCAGCGGCAAAGGATATTCGAAGACATTGGGGCAATAGTAGAGCTGGAAGACAATGAGATCATTTCACATGGCTATTTGTTTCCATTTCTCAATTTTGTTTTCCTTTTTGGCGATTTCCTCTTACTAGGATTTCCATCTCTATGTATAAAAAACACCTATTCATGGGCAAGATATCAATGCAAATACACTTTGAAATACAAATTTTCTATCTCCGTTTTGAATGCAAATTTGTCCAATGACTAAAATTGAATGAACATACGCATATGAACATAGTTAAAACTATTTGGCACATGTGTCCTGCCAAACAGCAGCATCAATAGGGCATCAACAGCAACATCAACAGGGCATCAACATGCAACATCAGTCAGCACCCCTTTAATGTATGTGAAATAGCCCCATAGAGTTATCTCATCATCATTATCCCCACCAGGGAGGTGACAATAAAATTTTCCCCAACAGAGTTGCCCACAAAATCTCTTTACATGAGATAATCCCTGGCCAGAGTCTCAACCTCTTGACAACATTCTCCCCAGCTAAAGCCTAAGAGATCTCTTCCTAAAGGGAATTCACCTCCTCAACAGGGATCATTTCCCCAATAGAGTTAATTCCCCAGCGGAGTACAAACTCCCCAGCAAGCCCATCTTGCCCAGCGGAGCCCATCTTCCCCAGCTGAGTATATCTTCCCCAAACATAGGTTTTTATCCCCAGCAGAGTATATCTTCCAACCAAGATTTTATTCCCCAAGCCGAGTCTATCTTCCTCAGCTGAGTATATCTTCCCCAGCTGAACCCAAATTCCCCACTTGAGTCCAAATTGCCCATCTAAGTACATCTTCTCCGACCAAGGCTATTTTCTCCAAACAGAATCTATCCTCCCAAGATGAGCCCTTCATTCCCAGTTGAGCCCATCCTCCCCAGTTGGGTGTACCCTCCCCAAACTGAGTCTGCCTTACCCGACCGAGTCTATACTCTCCAGTTTGAATTCCCCTTTCAAATGACTGCAAATCACAGGGCCACAACCCCTAATCCCCAGTAAAGCCTTCCACAAAGCCTTTATTATTACCAAGAAATGCTATGAAGCCTGGATCCGACCATATATTAGCATAATTTTCAAGTTATTACTGAAGCCTGGACCTGACCAGATAACAGTTTGACTCCTTCAAATTACTGAAGCCTGGACCCGACCAGATAACAGTTGATCTCATTTTTCAAAACGCTATGAAACCTGGACCCGACCAGATAATAGCCTAACTCTTCAAAGATATAGAAGAACCTGAACTCAAATCTGACCAAGATTGAACTACCTTTCCCCAGTAGAGTTTCCTCTCTATCCCCAACAAAGGACTGAGAAACCTGGACCCGACCAGATATCAGTTTTAATTTCCATCCTTTCAAGAAAATCGTTGCGAAGCCTGGATCCGACCAAATAGTAATCACCCTCAGAGATTCGTTATGAAACCTAGAAACTGACCAGATAACAACTAAATCCCCAAGAAGTTTATTGTGAAGCCTGGACCCGACCAGATAACAATTAACTTCATCAAAGAAATATGCAAAGCCTGGACCCGACCAGATAACAACTTTCAAACAGTCTATTGTGAAGCATGGACCCGACCAGATAGCAATTGATCTCATCAACCTCAAAAATCTGCAAAGCCTGGACCCGACCAGATAACAATTTTCAAAACAGTACATTGTAAAGCCTGGATCCGACCAGATAACAATTAACCATGATTCCATGAAAGACACTATGAAGCCTGGACTCGACCAGATAATAGTAAACTTTCCAAAAGACACTATGAAGCCTGGACTCGATAATAGTACAACTTTCCAAAAGACCATAAAGCCTGGACCCGACCAGATGACTATTCAATTTCAAGAAATTTTCTGCAAAGCCTAGACCCAACCAGATAGCAATTAATTCATCCTTTCCTCCGGTAAGTTACTGTGAAGCCTGGATCTGACAAGATAATAGTTAACCTCCGCATCCCTGGCGAGTTGTTGTGAAACCTGGACCGGACCAGATGACTATTCAATTTCAAGGAATTTTTTGCAAAGCCTGGATCCGACCAGATAATAGTTAATTCATCTCTTCCCCCAGTAAGTTGCCATGAAGCCTGGATCCGACAAGATAGCAACCGCCTACTTCATCCTCAGCAACTGTGAAGCCTGGACCCGACCAGATAACAGCTGATACTTGAGTGTTGTTCCCCAGCAAAAGCATCCCTTCAATAAAATTGGAAGATATGCATATTGTTCATTTCCAACAGGCAATCAGGGATTCAATCTCCCTGGATTTCCTCAGCAGCAGTCAAAGATTTATTTTCCCAGACAGAAAAATACATCTCACATTCATACATCATAGCGTGTACATACTGTGATCGATGGATCTGGAACTGACTGTTTAACGCTGGTTCGTGAAATGTCGCGGAAGCAAGAGTCGCCACCGTCTTTTATTTTCTCCAAATGGAAAGGACAAAAGCACAGAAAAATTCCTTATAGAGATTGCTCTCGGTTCGGGAGGTAGGTTATAGAAAGGGAAGGTGTTAACACCCTTTCTATCCATGGTTATCCATGGGCTCTTAGATACTTGCTCATTTGTGTTTTCAAAAATGGTTTGTTTGCTTTTCAATCGTGGGTTTTAAAAAGTTTCTTTGAAAATTCCAGTTCGACTCTTGTATCGGTCCTCAAGAGTGTTTGAAAAATTGCTTTCGAAAGCTTTTTGAAAAGGTGTTGGTGTGAAAAGTATTTTTGAATTTGTTTTGAAATTTAGAGCAAGTATCTAGAGTCTTCTACCTACCCTAAGGAATTCGTCTGTGTAAATGTCCTTTAAAGTAGTGCCATCCCACCATTGAGAGGTAGGTAGCACCACCGTTGGAGGTGTTCGGGTCAATTCGAGGTTCGGGACATGGTGATCACCGGAGCAATGGGAAGACACCTTAGAAGCTACCCTCATGCCAGGTTCCCGGATCATGAGGACTTACTAAGACATCCTCTACTTGACGATCACCTTTCGAGGCAAGGCAACAGTGAGGCGTACCCTAGGGGTGGTGTGTGATTTGTGTGTCATGTTCAGTTATTTTTGTCTTGTTCATGTCAAAGTGATCTATGCGTTTGTTTTTTTATTTTTGTCATTCATTCTTGCATGCATTTATTAACAGTTAAAAAGATGCGGAAATTAAAAGTTCTAAACTATTACAAAGGCGCGGGTCCACATCGCCAAATTAAAATCCAGGACCCGATTTGACAGAAAGTAAATAAAGCGCGAGAAATAAAATGTCCGAGTTTACAAGGCTTTGGGAGAATTACATTAATATTATAAGAAATAAAATAAAATGCGCGAATTGGAATTAAAATTGGAAGCGAGGGCGTTGGACCCTTTTTGATGAAATTAAATTAAATTATTAAATTAATGAAATTAAAATGAAAAAGAAATTATTTTTGAGGTTTTTTGTATTTATGGTTTTTTATGAGAATTTAATGAAATTAAAACCTAATTCTAGTTTTTATTTATTTATTAAGGAAATATGAAAATTATCTAAAGTTAAACCTAATTAATTAATGCGATTTGATTTATAAAAATAAATAATTAATTATTAGTGAAAAGAAAAGAAAAAGGATAAAAATTTGATTAAAACCCTAATTCTACAAATTTTTAATTTATTAAGAAAAATGTTTGAATTAAACCTAATTTTACAAAGCTAAATTAATTAATGATATTTACTTAAAAAATATTAAAATAAAATATATTTTTAATTTTGTCTTTTCTGATTTTTTTTGTATTATTTTTATAGTTTATGAAAATAAATTAAAATAAGGAATTTTAAAAAAGGAAATAATTGAAATAAATAAAATAAGAAAGAAAATAAAAATCAAAACCTTGGGGGGTCTGTCCCCAAATTGGAGGTAAAGTCCAGTAATTCTGGCCCACTGATCTTTGGCCTTGTTGACTTTTCCACGTTCACATATGCATGGTTGACATGGGGGTATGGTGACCTGCATGACCTGGCCCTTAGATCAGTCTCTGAAGCCATGTGGCGTGCCAGGATGTTGAGTGTATGGTAGGCGCTTGCAAACGAGTTACACAAGAACATGATTAGGAGAAAAATATAAGGAAAGGGAGGGGGACCTGGGGTTCGAACCCAGGTCCTAGAGGTTACCAATACCAAGCCTTGCCACTGGAGCTCTTCACGCGCGTTGTATATTGTATAGCGAATAAACAATAAAAGGGAAACATGGTCAGTGACACATAAAAATAAAAAAACGCGCGCTAGTTTCAAATCAGCCAATCACAGCTTGCCACATGGTCTTCTTCTTCGTTGTTTGATTTTTTCCCTGAAACATAAAAAGGTTAACGGGGGTTTTAAACCCCCCCAAAATATGCAGTTTTCTAAAATAGCGAATAGGCCATGGTATCACATAAATTAGGCGCGAGGGGTGTGTTGTATTCGTCCAAGCTCCCTGATTTCAACCATGGTATTAAGGAGTCTCAATTTTACAGTATGTGAAAGTTCCCAAATTGAAACTTGAAGAACCCTAGCTGGCTTTAATGGTGAAATCACGTATAGTACATAAAAACTCAATTAAATTATCTGGTTAGCTTCAGAAAGGTCTAATTAGCATAAATCCATAAATAAAATGCAATGAGAATGCCTAAGAATCGAAACACGAATATGCATATTATATGAGAAATTCTGAGTTCTGTATACCGATTCAAGGTGCTATGCGCGTGGAAAACTATTCAGTTAGCTTCAGTAACACTTTTGCAAGCTATTGGGATTAATCTTTGCCTCTGAATCGTCCTCTAAGGCCACTTTCAGTTTTGAACTTTTTTGATAAAATTGCAAGTTTGATTCTTGAGATGGGGCGCATCTGGGAGCTTATGAACATTAGGGTTAGCATGTATATATATATGTATGAGTGATTAGGGTTGAGAAATTGATCCAAAGAACCTTTGTATTGATGAAGAGATATTTGATTTTTATGGCATATATTTTCCAATCTTTTTCATGCAAATTTGCTTCAAATCATGTCCAATTACCAAGATTCTTTCCAAATCTGATCATGCACGAAATATTGAGTGTATTCCATGCATAAAAAGATTTAAAAACTTAGGTTTAGTATTTTCCACCTATTTATTTTAATTAAATGAATTATTAGCATTTAAAAATTCAAATAAATAAATAAAAATGATGAAAAACTTCCCTTTGGGCCAAATGGTCGTGCACATGTTTTGGATGATGGATTTTGGAAGAAAGAGAGGCCCAATAGCATTTTTAAGACATTTGAAGCAAAGTTGACTTTTCAAAATGTCCAAAAATTTCCCAACTTCCACAAGGCATATCTTGCTCAATTTTTAAGCTTTGATCATGTTCTTGGACATTTTGGAAAGGCCTTTGAGTCCTCTAAGCAATGCCTTTGGTCCCATGTCGTTTTGATTTACCAATCTCAAGTTATGTCCTTTGACTTAAAGTCCCTTTTTGTTGACTTTTGAAAATGACCTATAATGTTGAAATTGATAACTTTTTGTGAGAGCATTTCTTGGACTTGAAGTGTGAAGAGGAGTTGTAGGAAATGTCTTTCTCTTCAAAATGAGATTTGGATGGAATTTTTCTGATAATCCATGTGGAAGTTATGCCCTGGTCAAGTTACAGTTGACTTTTTCAACTGTCCAAATATGGAAACTTTTGCATCTTGAGACTTTTTGAGCCAAGCTTTGAGAATCATGATCAAGCATTGATCAAATGATGTTTGTGGCTTCAAAATGAGATGTTGACCAAAAATTTGAACTTTTGACTGTCAAATGACCATTTTGCCCCTACAGTTGACTGTAGTGCAATTAGGGTTTTTGACTGTGCAATTTTGTGCTGTAAGTCTTGAAACTTGGCATGAGGGTACTTGACAATGTTTATAAGCATGTGTGACTTGATTGGACCCTTGGAAACTTCATTTTCTTTGTCAGATCCAAAACCCTAGTTTTTGACTGTTAGGAGGTCCTTGAACTGTGCAACCCTTGGGGAGATTTTGAAGCTTTGACTTTGCAAATTTTGAAGAATATGGGAGGGAAAATTTTGGGGTACAATAGTTGCCCCTGTTCAATCTTCTTAGACCTGAGGATGCAGATTGGCTGACGTGCCTTTCGTAATCCGAAGGTGGAAGATGATTGAACACTAGAGTGCCCAGAAATTTGCGCTCACATAGTAGTGTGATGATGGAATGGGCTTATAGATGCCATTTGGAGACTGATGAATAGGATGATGGGCTTATAGATGCCATGCTAAGAGATGATGGAAGGTGGAGGGGCTTATAGATGCCATCTGGATGTTGATCGCATAAGAGATTCCTTAGCGAGAACTTGCGTACCTGCAAAAGAAAAATGATTACCTGACCTGTTACGGGAGCTGGTCTTCAAGTTCTTTGTGTAGATGTGTCCTGACTGGTTACATGAGCTGGATCTGGATCTTCAAAAGGTGATGAATGAACCAGGGGTGGTTACTACCTCAACAGGAACGGTGAGAGAACCTTGGACGACTTCAACCTCAACAGTAATCATTGAGAGAATCTTGGGCGACTTCTACCTCAACAGTAATCATTAAGAGAATCTTGGGCGACTTCTACCTCAACAGTAATCATTGAGAGAATCTTGGGCGACTTCTACCTCAACAGTAATCATTGAGAGAATCTTGGGCGACTTCAACCTCAACAGTAATCATTGAGAGAATCTTGGGCGACTTCAACCTCAACAGTAATCATTGAGAGAATCTTGGGCGACTTCAACCTCAACAGTAATCATTGAGCGAATCTTGGGGCGACTTCAACCTCAACAGTAATCATTGAGAGAATCTTGGGCGACTTCAACCTCAACAGTAATCATTGAGAGAATCTTGGGCGACTTCAACCTCAACAGTAATCATTGAGAGAATCTTGGGGCGATTACCACCTCCGCGGTAACGGGGAGAGAACCACAGGCGACTACAACCTCAACAGTATCATTGAGAGAATCTTGGATAACTTCTGCTGAGTCTTTATCAGGGAAATCTGTTAGGGGTCGATTTAACTGGACTAGAGAAGGCCTTGGACTGGATAAGAAACAGAGAAATCTTAGGGTCAATTTAACTGAACCGGTCTAGGTCTTGAAATCTTCAACTGGATAAGAAACAGGGAGATCTTAGGGTCGATCTGACTGAACCTGAGAAGGCCTTGGACTGGATAAGAAACAGAAAAGTCTTAGGGTCGACTTAACTGAACCGGTCTAGGTCTTGAAATGTCTTCAACTGGATAAGAAACAGGGAGATCTTAGGGTCGATCTGACTGAACCAGAGAAGGCCTTGGACTGGATAAGAAACAGAAAAGTCTTAGGGTCGACTTAACTGAACCGGTCTAGGTCTTGAAATGTCTTCAACTGGATAAGAAACAGGGAGATCTTAGGTTCGATCTGACTGAACCAGAGAAGGCCTTGGACTAGATAAGAAATAGAAAAGTCTTAGGGTCGACTTAACTGAACCGGTCAAGGTCTTGAATATAGCTGGGAACTTAACTGAATTCTTCCTGAAAAGTAAAGGTCAGTCATACTCGATGCATGATATGGATCAAGCAATGATGTTCTCAACATAAATGAGATTTGTAAGGTGTAATGCCTATATGCATACTATAATGTATGAAAATGCGATGTTTATGAATGTATGTTTTCGTCTTTAGGAAGATAAATCCTTGAAGGGTGCCGGGAAGTCACTCCTGGGCTGATGTTGAAGAACAGATTTTGCTTCCGCTGGATGATAGTTGCAAGAATACCGGTAGGAGAAGATAACTCCGTTGGGGAATAAACTTGGCGAATAGATTACTCTGCGGGGAGAAAAGTACTCTAACGATCTTGCTGGGAAGCAATACTCTGTGGGGAGAGAGGTACTTTGTTGAGTTGTTGATAATAACTTGCTGGGGATACCATTGTTGTGTTGGAAGTATTATTAGACTTCGCTGGGGTTAAGAAGACTCCGTCGAGGACGCTCTTTCCGTGGCTTTTGGCTGAGGATAACCCAGTTATATCCTAGTAAGGAAATAACTCTTTGAATAAAGCCGGGAGACGCGTTCATGCTCTGCGAGGATAAGCTTCCAGAATCTACTGGGGATAAGCTTACTGCTTAGGGGAGATGGATTCCAACTTTCCTGGAGAAACTGGATTGGACTCTCTTGGGGAAGTTTAGAACTGCAATGGGGAGGTGCCTCCACTGAATGTTTGATATACCGCCGGGGAACAATCTTTAGACCAAGATTGCCGGGGATGCTTGTTAAGACTGTATATATACTGCTGGGGAATGTTGAGATCTGCTGGAGGATACCCAACCTCTTTAAGATTTGATAACTTTGCTTGAGAGAGTGTACTGACTTGCTGGCTCACTCTCTGGGGAATTGGGATATACTGGTTATGTTCTTTAGCTGAACCTACCTTGGTACTTTGGAGGACAGAACAATTAGATTGCTTAGACAACTCTTTATTGCCCCTGTTTCTAATGTTACCTGTAATTAATCCTTTGTTTCGTATGCAAATATTCATGAGTTAGCAAATTATTGTCAATGCATATATCACAAATTGAACCTTGGACGTTCTTCGCAAAACAAAACGGAAAAGGAAAAAACAATTGGCAATTTTAACTGAAAAGTGTATTTGTATTGATTTCTAAATTTGCCTGTAAAATAGGCGTTTATGTACAAGAGGCTGACGTCCTAGTAAGAGAACACCGCCGAACAAAAGAGTTTATACAGATTTTGTACAAGAGAAAATAAAACAGCTGTGTGAAATGAATGATCCCACTGGGTTTCAACTCTGCTATTGCCTTTATATCTTTGAGCGTCTCATCACTTGATGACCTTAGTTGAAGATGAAGCTGACTGATCGATGCCGTCTGAACTTGATGTGGATACCGGATTCTGGATGCAAAGTGATCCAATGAGACATAGTATTAAGCTTTATCCCTAACTTTTGCCTGGACCGCCCTTTCGGGTTTTCAGTCCACCGGGATACCCATTTTTGCCCAAGCCGCCTTTTCAGGTTTTCGACTTGCCGGGTGTACAAATTTTTCATTTCATCCCTTCATTGTGCCCGAACCCTTTTGGTTCGCCGGGAAGCCCTAATTTTTGCCTAGGCATGTCAGCCTAGCGGGTCTTTTTTCATGCGTAGTATCTTTTTACTATGTCTGCATTGGCGGGGTGAGGAAGGTCGTCACCATCCATGTTGGTTAAAATCATGGCTCCTCCTGAGAACACACGTTTAACCACAAATGGCCCTTCGTACGTAGGGGTCCATTTGCCCCTTG
Organism: Vicia faba; assembly: GCA_948472305.1. Lineage (NCBI taxonomy): Eukaryota > Viridiplantae > Streptophyta > Magnoliopsida > Fabales > Fabaceae > Vicia > Vicia faba. The sequence goes on from OX451739.1 coordinate 1,058,481,492, forward strand.
GATCACTCTGAGGAAGGATGATTCGCTTGATTACCAGATCCCCAACTTGATATTCCTGTGGTCTGACCTTTTTGTTAATGCCCTGATCATTCGTTTCTGATACGTCTGACCATGACAGATAGCAGCAAGTCTCTTTTCATCAATAAGGTTTAACTGATCAAGTCGTGTCTGGATCCAATCATCTTCGTTCAGATTTTCATCCTTCATTATCCGGAGAGAGGGTATTTGCACTTCGATCGGTAAGACTGCCTCCATACCGTAAACCAAGGAGAAAGGAGTTTCCCCGGTTGACATCCTGGCTGAGGTACGGTACCCATGTAGAGCGAATGGTAACATCTCGTGCCAATCTTTATAAGTCACTGTCATCTTCTGCACAATTTTCTTGATATTTTTATTTGCTGCTTCTACAGCCCCATTCATCTTCGGTCTGTAAGGAGATGAGTTATGGTGCTGTATCTTAAACTGCTCACAGAGCTCAGTGATCATCTTGTTATTGAGATTGGTACCGTTGTCAGTAATGATCCTCTCTGGGACGCCGTATCGACAGATCAGGTTATGCCGAATGAACCGTGCCACAACCGTCTTGGTTACCGTAGCGTAGGAAGCTGCTTCAACCCACTTCGTGAAGTAATCAATCGCTACCAGGATGAAGCGATGCCCGTTGGATGCTGTAGGTTTAATCTCACCGATCATGTCTATGCCCCACATTACGAACGGCCAAGGCGCAGTCAGAACATTCAAAGGAACTGGAGGAACATGCACCTTGTCTGCATAAATCTGGCATTTATGGCATGTCCGAGAATGCTGGTAATAGTCAGCTTCCATGGTGGACCAGAAATACCCTGCCCGAAGGATTTTCTTTGCCATAGTGTGTCCACTAAAATGTGTACCAAAGGTCCCTTCATGTAACTCTTCCATGATCCTTTCTGCTTCAGTCTTGTCCACACAACGCAGTAAGGTCGAATCATGGTTTCGCTTGTACAGGATGCCGTTGCTAAGGAAGAACTTCGCTGCGAACCTTCTCAGAAACTTTTTATCATTGACAGATGCACCTTCAGGGTATTCCTGAGCTTCCAGATATCTCTTCACCTCATGGTACCAAGGCTTCTCAGTTACCAATTCAGTCTCGAGATCACAACAGTATGCCGGTTCGTCCAGTTTCCAGATGATGATCCGGGGAGCCTCATTATCCCATTTGACCTTGAACATAGAAGACATTGTAGCTAACGCGTCCGCCAGCTGATTCTCCTCTCTCGGGAAGTGTTCAAAGGTTATCTCTGTGAAGTGAGGGACCAATGTCAACACGCATTCTCTGTAAGGAATAAGATTCGGATGTTTTGTATCCCACTCTCCTTTGATCTGATTGATCACAAGAGCGGAATCTCCGAAGACACTCATAAACTTGATCCTTAGGTCGATCGCAGCTTGAAGACCCATGATGCACGCCTCATACTCTGCCATGTTGTTGGTACAGTTGAAACATAGCCGGGCAGTGAGTGGAGTATGAGTGCCTTGAGGAGATATGATTATGGCGCCGATACCATTACCCAAAGCATTGGAGGCTCCGTCAAAGTGCATAGACCATCAGGATCCTTCTTCAGGTCCTTCATCCGGTCCAGGTACTTCACAATCAGTTACTATCATGATGCTCTCGTTTGGAAACTCGAAGTTCATTGACTGATAGTCGTCTACGGCCTGATATGCCAAGTGGTCTGCCAATACACTTCCTTTGATGGCTTTCTGGGTTGTGTACTGGATGTCGTATTCCGTCAAGATCATCTGCCATCTCGCTATTCTCCCAGACAGAGCAGGCTTTTCAAATATGTATTTTATAGGATCCATTTTTGAGATCAACAAGGTAGTGTGAGTCAGCATATACTGTCTCAGCCGGCGAGCAGCCCATACCAAAGCGCAGCAAGTTTTCTCGAGCAGTGAGTATCGGGTCTCACAGTCGGTAAACTTTTTGCTAAGGTAATAAATGGCATGCTCTTTTCGGCCAGACTCGTCATGCTGCCCCAGCACACACCCCATTGAGTTGTCAAGCACTGTTAGGTATAGTATCAGAGGTCTCCCTTCAACCAGTGGCATAAGGATGGGTGGTTCTTGGAGATACTCTTTGATTCTGTCAAAAGCAGCCTGACATTCATCATTCCAACGTACTACCTGATCTTTCTTCAGCAGCTTGAAGATTGGCTCACAGGTAGCGGTTAGATGCGAGATGAACCGAGCAATGTAATTCAGGCATCCTAGAAAGCCTCTGACCTCTTTCTCTGTCTTAGGAACTGGCATCTCTTGAATAGCTTTGACCTTGGCAGGGTCCACTTGAATACCCTTATCACTTACGACGAAGCCTAGCAACTTCCCAGATCTTACCCCGAAGGTGCACTTGTTCGGGTTCAACCTCAGTTTGTACAACTTCAGACGGTCAAACAACTTCTGCAGATGATCTAGGTGCTCTTCCTCAGTCTGGGACCTTGCGATCATGTCGTCAACATACACTTCTATCTCATGATGGATCATATCATGAAATAAAGCAACCATGGCACGTTGGTAGGTTGCCCCAGCGTTCTTCAGTCCAAAAGGCATGACTTTGTAGCAGAAGGTGCCCCACTGAGTAACGAAGGTAGTTTTTTCCATGTCTTCAGGTGCCATCTTGATCTGATTGTAGCCTGAAAAACCATCCATGAAAGAGAACACCTTATGCTGAGTTGTATTGTCAACAAGGACATCAATGTGAGGTAGAGGGAAGTCATCTTTGGGGCTGGCCCTGTTCAGATCCCTATAGTCGACACACATTCTGACCTTTCCGTCCTTCTTTGGTACCGGCACCACATTAGCTACCCACTGGGGGTAAGAAGTCACTGCAAGGAACCCAGCATCAAACTGTTTCATAACCTCGGCTTTGATCTTCTCGGACATCTCTGGACGCATACGGCAGACCTTTTGCTTGACCAGAGGGCAGTCTTCCTTAGTAGGCAAGTGATGGACCACAATATCGGTATCCAATCCGGGCATGTCTTCGTAGGACTAGGCAAAGATCTCCATATAATCATGTAGCATCTGAGTCAACCATTGCTTCACGCTTAGCTCTAGGTTGGCACCAATCTTTACCTCCTTCCTGTCTGCCTCAGTACCCAAGTTTATTATTTCCACTGGCTCTTCATGTGGCTGAATTGCCCTCTCTTCCTGAAGTAACAGCCTTGCAAGCTCGCCAGGCACTTCGCAATCATCTTCACCTTCGTCTTCGGCTAAGTTGATCGGATTTTCGAAGTCATAACTTGCAGTAGCAGAGTCGTTACCAGTGAGATCCAGAGTGGATTGAAACCTGTATGAGTGAGTGTGTGTAAATACAGCTGTTTTGAAATATGTATAAAGGAAGGAAAGACATAAAAGGAGCATAAGATTTGAAATGCGAGAAAACGTCCAAGATTTTTATTTATGATATATGAAATGACAATTTATATGCCCTCACAAATGAAGCCACGGTGCCTCGGGTAAGACACCGGGCCATAGAGTTCAATTTATTGTTTATTACAAATAACAAAACAAAGAAGTTTATTACTGCGTAACAAAAGTAACAGGAGTATGGTCCTTGGCAATCCAATTGGTCAATCCGCCCTCAGTTGTTGGGTAGATCCAGCTATTGAACTCGGCTTCATCCACTTCATTATCCTCCCCAACAACATTCACTCCTGGATTGGTAATGAGCACAGGAGGTCTTCTGGTCTTTGCCTTCCGCATAGCTTTCTGTCCCTCTGCAGTAAAACCCAGTCCGAACTTGTCAGTTTTCTGTGTAAAGTCGGGAAGCCTGCCCCAGTTAGCACATTCACCTTTCTGAATCACAACCCGGGCATCCTTTAGGGAAGCCATCTTCAAAGGAACATCCTCTTTGACCCCTGCTTCTGCTGCTGCTGAAATTGGAAGTACCTCTTCGAAATGCTGAAAGGGGGTTTCAATAAACTCCCCGTCCATCTCAATGTACCTGAAGGAATTCAAATGGCTCACCATATACTCCTCCTCTCCCTGCACATCGACAATCTTCCCTCTGACAGGGTATTTTAGCTTCTGGTGCAAGGTAGAGGTCACTGCCCCAGCTTTGTGGATCCAAGGTCGACCCAGTAGACAAGAATACGATGGAAGGATATCCATCACATAGAAAGTAGAGTCGAACACCTGAGAACCCACACGAATAGGAATGTCAACCTCTCCATGAACCATCCTCTTGGAACCGTCAAAGGCTCTGACAATAATATTGCTAGGTTTCAGCTCCAGGCCTTCACAATCCAAACGGTCCAAGGCTTTCTTGGGTAGCACATTTAGGGAAGAGCCAGTGTCCACCAACACGTGTGCCAGAGTAGTGCCCCTGCATTCGATAGAGACATGCAGGGCGTCATTGTGGTCCCTTCCCTTGGCAGTAAGGTCAGCATCTGAGAAACCCAAACCGTTGTCCGCTGTCAGATTTGCTACGCAATCAGTGAACCGAACTGCAGATGTTTCCTGTGGCACATGGGCCGTCTTGAGAAATGAAATCAGAGCCTTAGCATGGGCCTCTGAGCACAGTAACAAGGAGAGCATGGAGATTTTGGAGGGCGTATGCCCCAACTGCTCGACAACATTAAAGTCACTTTTCTTGATTATTTTTAGAATTTCCTCCATCTCTTGTGGGGAGGCCTCAGCAGCTACAGGTATTGGTGCCTCCATCCGGGCAGGCTCATCTTCAATCCCTTTACCCCGAGCATTAGATGACTCGGCAGCAGGGGAAACAACTTGATCAGGAACAGGAACAGGTACACTTGTAGGTGTTATAGTAAGGGGTCTTCGAATAGCGGGCGGTGCAATGTCAGGCAAGAAGAGCCTGCCACTGCGGGTAACCTTTGCTGGACCAGTGATATTGCTGATACTGGTGCCAGTGTTGAACTCTTGCTTGATTCCATTCACATACACATCCGCCTCATAGTTCCAGGGGATAGCCTTATCAGATTCGTAGGGGAGAGGCCCTGGAACAGTAATAACAACGGGTGCGACAGTCATGATTTGAACAGGCTTCCTTGGGAGAGCCTTGATTGGATTATTATAGATTGTAACAACAGAAACTTCTTCTACCGGAACCAACTGAACAGCGGACTTCTTGAATAGAATCTCCTTGCTATCCATTAGGCTTTGGATGCCCAACTTCAGCAAAGGACAACCAGATAGGGAAACAGCACAGAACAGGCAACCCTCACTGCAACCCGGAAATAAACCGGCCAGCAGTAGGTTCCTCTTGACAGTCATTAAGGGAGTAGCCACATCATCCACAGAAACGGCGTATACATCTTCATCAACAGCATTTACCCCATGCTGGGGCATAGGAGCAGTTACCACGTTTGGCCTCTCAGGCGCTTCAAACTGTATCTCTTTTGCATCGATAAGGTCTTGCACCTTATTCCTTAAGGCCCAACAGTCATCAGTGGAATGCCCCGGGCTATCAGAGTGATAAGCACAGCGGGCATTTGGATTGTATTTCGGAGAGGCAGTGTTCACAACCTTTGGGGCCTCTCTGACAGTCACTAGGTTGGTGGACAGCAACTGCGGCAAGATCTGCGATAGGGTCATACTCAAGCGGGTGAACTCTCTCCGGGGTCTTTCAGCCCTTTGAGGATTGGTTTGCCGAGGAGCGGCAACAGGCTTAGCAATCATCACCGCGTTGACAGATTGGTGGCGCTCAGATTTCTCTTGTCTTCTGGACCCGTATACAGCACTGACCTCTTTTTTGAAGGGTTTCTTCTCAGAACTTGAAGATGCCCCTTTCTGAATTTTGCCAGACTTCAGCCCAGCCTCTATTCTCTCTCCAGTCAGAATAAGATCAGTAAACCCTGCAGATGAGTTACTGATAAGATGGTTGAAAAATGGCCCAGATAGGGTCCCCAAGAACATGTCTACCAACTCCCGATCAGTCAACGGAGGCTGCACCCTGCCAGCCAGATCCCTCCACTTCTGCGCGTACTCTTTAAAACCTTCGCTTGAACCTAACGACATACCCTGGAGTTGGGTACGTGTAGGGGCAAGGTCGGCATTATATTGATACTGCTTATAGAAAGCAGTAGCCAACTCCTCCCAGTTACGAACCTTGGTCCCATCCAGCTGATAGAACCATTCGAGATGAGTCCCTGAAAGACTCTCCTGGAAGAAGTGGATCCACAAGTTCTTGTCCACCGAGTACGGTTGAATCTTCCGCACGTAGGATCTGAGGTGTAGCTTGGGACAAGACGCCCCGTCATATTTGGTAAAAGATGGTGCTTTGAACTTACGAGGAATGATCACACCAATAGACAAACCCAAATCTCCGAAATCCAGCCCAGGCACTTGTTGGATCTCCATAGCATTCAACCTGTCTTCCAACTGCTTGTAACGGTCTTCAGCCGGAGGATACTGTTCCTCATCAAAATCAGTCTCGTTGTCAGAGACTACCGGACTAGGACCTTTTCCCCTTGGGGGGTACCCTTGCCTATAGAAGAACCAGCCTCTTCATTTTGCAGAGTGTTGCCAAACCTTTGGCCCGAGTTGAAAAGAACAGTTCTCCTCTTCTTCTTCTTTTCCTTCTTCAGGAGCAGAGCCTTCAGCTCTTCTTGGCCCTGAGCCAAACCCATGATTAGTTCCTGGAATTGCTCATTCTGCGCCTGAAGAGCCTTGATGGACATCTCAGTTGATGATGAGTCAGGATTCATGATGCTGAAATAAACAGCGAAGAACGGTAAGCAACCTGAAAAGAAGAAAACCTGCTATGCACATGATGAATGGAATGCGTATGATTTATGTTTTCAAAGACAATCGGGAATCAACTTTGTAAACAAAAAGGAACACACTTCATTAGATTCAACTTTGAAACTCAAATTGTTCAACAGGTTGCCCTTAGGCGTTACATGAAAGGAAATACTGAAAAGGGAAATAAAACTGTAAAAGAACATCCAGAGCTCCTTATTGATCCCATGGTCTCCTCTTCTCAGTACGGATGTAGTCATTTAGAGCTCGCTCATTCTCCAATTGCTTCATCAGCTTTTGGATCTTCAATTCCTGCTCGTTGAACTTTTCCCGGTAAGAATCCCGTTCTTCTCGCAGTTGCGACCAAGATCTCTTTAATGTCTCATAATCAGTAGGTATCTGAGGAGGAAGGACAGTTGGAGGAACACCATCTTTGTCAGGATACTCAAGAACGATAGGTCTGACGGCTTCGTATGGCATACCTAACTTCTGAGCACGGATGCGAACCCATTTGTAGTAGGCTTCCATAGGTAAAGAAGTCTTTGGCCCCAACTCTTGTGGGTTAGCTTTATGAACTTTGTCCCAAGCCTTGATGAACCTACGACGCAGCTCGTCACTATCCACTTGAAACTCAAAACTGATGTGAGGCACCAACATCTCATGGGGGCCTGCTCTTCTGGCTCTTCCAAACTGACGGAGCGCTAGACATGGATTGTAAGAGATTCCTCCTTGGGTACCAATCAGAGGAACATTAGGGTATTCCCCACATCGATCAATAATAGCTATCTCATCCAAACCTCTGCAAGTCCAAATGACGTCTTTATCGATGAGAGACATTAACCTATGAGCCCAACCTCTTCCTTCTTGGTTCTTCAGTACCAACTTAGGGAGGTGCGAAATAAACCACCTCACCAACAAAGGGATACAACACCACAGGGTTCCTCGTCTTCGGGCAGTACGAGCATGAAGTTGTTGCAGGATGTCACCCAAGAGAGTGGGCACAGGATTCTGAGACATAAAGATCCTTATGGCAGTGACATTGATGAAGTTGTCAGGATTAGGGAACAAGACTAACCCATAGATTAAGAGAGCCAAGATGTCTTCATATGCCCTAAAGTCCAGGTCATTCCAGAAACTGTTAGCTTTACCAATCAGAAACTTGGCCAAGAAACCTTTAACTCCGCTTCTAGTCACCCAGTTGTCCATTACCTCTTGATGTGTCAAAGGAAGAGCTGCAGCAACCTCCTCAAGCCTGAGGGTCTTTTCCCAACCAGTAAAGGGAGTCTGATCCAAGATAGGGATACCAAGCAAATCAGAGAACTCTTCCAGGGTAGGGACCAGCTGGATGTCTTGAAAGGTGAAGCACTGGTACAGAGGGTCATAGAACTGGGTCAGAACACTCATCAACTGTTGATCCCGCTTTGCAGTGACTAAACTGAGAAGAGAACCATGCCTCTGAATGAAGGAAGTGGTATTTGGAATTCTGCTAACCAACTCTTCAAGCAACTCAGGTGAGTGAACAAAATTGAACCGGATAGTATTCCTTCGCACAGGCATCATGATGTCCTACAAAACAGAGCAAAGGTGAAACCCTCTTGTCTTTGAAATGGTCAGTCCTTATGCAGGATGCATGCAATGCTCATGATGTTATGATGTTATGATAAAGCACACCACAAATAGATACAAAGGCAAACATGGTAAGGCACACAAGTCACACAAGGCAAGCCCTTAAAGTTTAGGCCAGCATGAGGTCTAGGTACTACCCTCTTTCAGTTTGTTGGTTCATACCTGTCCTATTAAAGTAACCGGGTTCTTAGAGGATCCTAATATCATTGACTACCCTCAATCGGTCATAACTCCAGCATCGCAATCTTTTCTTGCGGCCAGAACCATCACGAGAGTTTAGCCTCAATGGGCGTAGCATACTGCTACTGTTCTAATGGCCAAGTTGTGTCATTTAAGGTTCTAAGGTTGTTGGTGCTTAATGACTCCTCAGAAGACCCATATTCTCCTCGTTGCAACACAAGGGATATCGGTACAGACCAAGGTGCCACACCAACGTAGCCACTGCTTCACCCGTGTCGGTCTACGCCGGACAGGTCCCTCACAGCTTATGCTACCTAAACAGGGTATCCCCAGATCCGGGTTAGGATCTATGTAACTCCCATGCAACCCACAAATTTAAAGCAGACAAGTCAATACAATTAAAAACACAGTTATGAACTAACCCTAAGGTACACCTCACTTTAAGTTTCTCCCCAGCAGAGTCGCCAGTTCTGTGATCGGTGGATCTGGAACTAACTGTTTAACGCTGGTTCGCGAAATGTTGCGGAAGCAAGAGTCGCCACCGTCTTTTATTTTCTCCAAATGCAAAGGACAAAAGCACAGAAAAATTCCTTATAGAGATTGCTCTCGGTTCGGGAGGTAGGTTATAGAAAGGGAAGGTGTTAACACCCTTTCTATCCATGGTTATCCATGGGCTCTTAGATACTTGCTCATTTGTGTTTTCAAAAATGGTTTGTTTGCTTTTCAATCTTGGGTTTTAAAAAGTTTCTTTGAAAATTCCAGTTCGACTCTTGTATCGGTCCTCAAGAGTGTTTAAAAAATTGCTTTCGAAAGCTTTTTGAAAAGGTGTTGGTGTGAAAAGTATTTTTGAATTTGTTTTGAAATTTAGAGCAAGTATCTAGAGTCGTCTACCTACCCTAAGGAATTCGTCTGTGTAAATGTCCTTTAAAGTAGTGCCATCCCACCATTGAGAGGTAGGTAGCACCACCGTTGGAGGTGTTCGGGTCAATTCGAGGTTCGGAACATGGTGATCACCGGAGCAATGGGAAGACACCTTAGAAGCTACCCTCATGCCAGGTTCCCGGATCATGAGGACTTACTAAGACATCCTCTACTCGACGATCACCTTTCGAGACAAGGCAACAGTGAGGCGTACCCTAGGGGTGGTGTGTGATTTGTGTGTCATGTTCAGTTATTTTTGTCTTGTTCATGTCAAAGTAATCTATGCGTTTGTTTTTTTATTTTTATCATTCATTCCTGCATGCATTTATTAACAGTTAAAAAGATGCGGAAATTAAAAGTTCTAAACTATTACAAAGGCGCGGGTCCACATCACCAAATTAAAATCTAGGACCCGATTTGACAGAAAGTAAATAAAGCGCGGGAAATAAAATGTCCGAGTTTACAAGGCTTTGGGAGAATTACATTAATATTATAAGAAATAAAATAAAAAGCGCGAATTGGAATTAAAATTGGAAGCGAGGGCGTTGGACCCTTTTTGATGAAATTAAATTAAATTATTAAATTAATGAAATTAAAATGAAAAAGAAATTATTTTTGAGGTTTTTTGTATTTATGGTTTTTTATGAGAATTTAATGAAATTAAAACCTAATTCTAGTTTTTATTTATTTATTAGAAATATGAAAATTATCTAAAGTTAAACCTAATTAATTAATGCGATTTGATTTATAAAAATAAATAATTAATTATTAGTGAAAAGAAAAGAAAAAGGATAAAAATTTGATTAAAACCCTAATTCTACAAATTTTTAATTTATTAAGAAAAATGTTTGAATTAAACCTAATTTTACAAAGCTAAATTAATTAATGATATTTACTTTAAAAATATTAAAATAAAATATATTTTTAATTTTGTCTTTTCTGATTTTTTTTGTATTATTTTTATAGTTTATGAAAATAAATTAAAATAAGGAATTTTAAAAAAGGAAATAATTGAAATAAATAAAATAAGAAAGAAAATAAAAATCAAAACCTTGGGGGGTCTGTCCCCAAATTGGAGGTAAAGTCCAGTAATTCTGGCCCACTGATCTTTGGCCTTGTTGACTTTTCCACGTTCACATATGCATGGTTGACATGGGGGTATGGTGACCTGCATGACCTGGCCCTTAGATCAGTCTCTGAAGCCATGTGGCGTGCCAGGATGTTGAGTGTATGGTAGGCGCTTGCAAACGAGTTACACAAGAACATGATTAGGAGAAAAATATAAGGAAAGGGAGGGGGACCTGGGGTTCGAACCCAGGTCCTAGAGGTTACCAATACCAAGCCTTGCCACTGGAGCTCTTCACGCGCGTTGTATATTGTATAGCGAATAAACAATAAAAGGGAAACATGGTCAGTGACACATAAAAATAAAAAAACGCGCGCTAGTTTCAAATCAGCCAATCACAGCTTGCCACAGGGTCTTCTTCTTCGTTGTTTGATTTTTTCCCTGAAACATAAAAAGGTTAACGGGGGTTTTAAACCCCCCCAAAATATGCAGTTTTCTAAAATAGCGAATAGGCCATGGTATCACATAAATTAGGCGCGAGGGGTGTGTTGTATTCGTCCAAGCTCCCTGATTTCAACCATGGTATTAAGGAGTCTCAATTTTACAGTATGTGAAAGTTCCCAAATTGAAACTTGAAGAACCCTAGCTGGCTTTAATGGTGAAATCACGTATAGTACATAAAAACTCAATTAAATTATCTGGTTAGCTTCAGAAAGGTCTAATTAGCATAAATCCATAAATAAAATGCAATGAGAATGCCTAAGAATCGAAACACGAATATGCATATTATATGAGAAATTCTGAGTTCTGTATACCGATTCAAGGTGCTATGCGCGTGGAAAACTATTCAGTTAGCTTCAGTAACACTTTTGCAAGCTATTGGGATTAATCTTTGCCTCTGAATCGTCCTCTAAGGCCACTTTCAGTTTTGAACTTTTTTGATAAAATTGCAAGTTTGATTCTTGAGATGGGGCGCAGCTGGGAGCTTATGAACATTAGGGTTAGCATGTATATATATATGTATGAGTGATTAGGGTTGAGAAATTGATCCAAAGAACCTTTGTATTGATGAAGAGATATTTGATTTTTATGGCATATATTTTCCAATCTTTTTCATGCAAATTTGCTTCAAATCATGTCCAATTACCAAGATTCTTTCCAAATCTGATCATGCACGAAATATTGAGTGTATTCCATGCATAAAAAGATTTAAAAACTTAGGTTTAGTATTTTCCACCTATTTATTTTAATTAAATGAATTATTAGCATTTAAAAATTCAAATAAATAAATAAAAATGATGAAAAACTTCCCTTTGGGCCAAATGGTCGTGCACATGTTTTGGATGATGGATTTTGGAAGAAAGAGAGGCCCAATAGCATTTTTAAGACATTTGAAGCAAAGTTGACTTTTCAAAATTTCCAAAAATTTCCGAACTTCCACAAGGCATATCTTGCTCAATGTTTAAGCTTTGATCATGTTCTTGGACATTTTGGAAAGGTACTTGAGTCCTCTAACCAATGCCTTTGGTCCCATGTCATTTTGATTTACCAATCTCAAGTTATGGCCTTTGACTTAAAGTCCCTTTTTGTTGACTTTTGAAAATGACCTATAATGTTGAAATTGATAACTTTTTGTGAGAGCATTTCTTGGACTTGAAGTGTGAAGAGGAGTTTTAGGAAATGTCTATCTCTTCAAAATGAGATTTGGATGGAATTTTTCTGATAATCCATGTGGAAGTTATGCCCTAGTCAAGTTACAGTTGACTTTTTCAACTGTCCAAATATGGAAACTTTTGCATCTTGAGACTTTTTGAGCCAAGCTTTGAGAATCATGATCAAGCATTGATCAAATGATGTTTGTGGCTTCAAAATGAGATGTTGACCAAAAATTTGAACTTTTGACTGTCAAATGACCATTTTGCCCCTACAGTTGACTGTAGTGCAATTAGGGTTTTTGACTGTGCAATTTTGTGCTGTAAGTCTTGAAACTTGGCATGAGGGTACTTGACAATGTTTATAAGCATGTGGGACTTGATTGGACCCTTGGAAACTTCATTTTCTTTGTCAGATTCAAAACCCTAGTTTTTTACTGTTAGGAGGTCCTTGAACTGTGCAACCCTTGGGGAGATTTTGAAGCTTTGACTTTGCAAATTTTGAAGAATATGGGAGGGCAAATTTTAGGGTACAACACATACCATATGCATTTAGCATGATACCACATCCGGTAAACATTATGAAAGCATCTGCATTTTACTAACCCCTTTTCTCACAGGTAAAACATCAAGTTTAGTATGAATCAACAAGAGATTTATGCTGATACTTCTTCCAGCATTTACCAACATTCCTCCAAATGGAATCTATAAGCCCATTCACCATCCATCTTTGAGTGCAAATTTCCGGGCACTCTGGTGTTCAATCATCTTTCACCTTCAAGTCACGAATGGCAGATCCGCCAATCTTACTCTTCAGGTTTAAGAAGATTGAATAGGGGCAGCTGTTGCACCCCAAAATTTGCCCTCTCATTTCTCAAGGAATCACCCTGGATCCTCAAATTTCCTCTCATCCAATTCCAAGCCTTGAGTTATCAATTTTCCAAGCAGACCATTCACAAGGGCAAAATGGTCATTTGCATACTAGAAGTCTAACTTTGACTTTTTGGATAAAAAATCAAAAATCATATTTTATCAAGACATGTTGGAATATGAAGTTTGCTTCATCAAGAGTCTCAAAAGTCAAATTTTACTTTGGAAGAATCAAATCCTAAAGACTTAGAAAATTTTCTAAGTATTTAAGAAATATGGCAATTTCAGAACTTCTGAGCCAGTGTTCACACTCAACAAATTCTGGATATTCTCAAGACAAAGTTTGGTCAGAACTTCTGGGCCAGTATCCACGAAGGTTCAGTCAGAGTTTGCAAGGGTTAAATCAAAGAAGGTAACAAAGCATGCTGTAAGTATACTGGAGGTTCTGAAGGATACATCAGAACATGCTGAAGTCAGAAGATAAGAGGATCCGAAGATGAGATGCTACGCTGAAGCAGAACTTATAATCCAGAGTCAAGCAAAGATGCAGAGTTTCACATGGGAACCCATTTAATGCTCACAACCGCCTCTGAGTCTTTATCCAAGGGATTCACACCACGTGTACCCCTACTGCCATGAGAAGACAAATTTCCGTGCAAAAGTATGCTAGACCCACGCGCTGTCTCTACTTTTCATTAATTCACGCTGCCAGATCCAGCTGAGGCGTTGTTCACCATCCAAATTGAATACGTTGAACCCCACTCATTTAAGCTTACTTCAAGAGTAAGTCATCATCTAGAACATGTTGTTGGCACCACTTGACCGCCCCAACTACAAAACTTTCCCTATAAATAGAACACCATTGGCCATTGAGCAAGAGTCCAGAAAAATTTGTAAGAGCTAGAGAAAAAAATTTGTGAAAGAGGCGAGGGAATTGAAAAAGAAAGCTTTGAATCACTGCAAAAATTCCAAGAACCCGGGAAACTAAAAACACAAGATACCAAAAATCTTAGCATTGATTCCTTATATTCAAACTCCATTTTTCCTCAAGTGTTCTTGATTAAAGCCATCCCAAATTCTGTAATCAAACAGTAACACATTCTCCACCAATATCCATTTCAAAAGGATCAGAACTTCACCCCTTAGCTGTTCCAGAAGTTGTCAACTTCTATCCTGCTGAGCACGTGAAGAAGTCACTCAGAACATCACCAGAATTCAAGACCAACCTCCAGTTCACAGAATCCTTTCCAGCAGTAAGGTAAGCTTTCTGCTAACTCTCATCATACTGATTAAGCATTGTCAGATTTTGCATATTTAGCACAATGTAGATATTCTGATCCTGATGATGTATATATTCTGAAAATTCATGCATCTGCTTTCCTAGGTAGAAGAAATCCCTATTCAGAGCTTCATAAAGAAATTAGGTCTCAGAATTAGAATTAGCAAATACACGTTGCTTTTGATTCATGCTTCTGATATTTCATGAAATTTGTCATATATATTATATATGCAACTTCTGTTATGTAAATGACTAAGCTGCAAATGTTCTAACTGTCATGGAGAGAGAAAAAGTTTTAACAGTTGCGTTAGAACTTCTGAAAACTTCTAAGTTCTCAGAAGATCCAGAACTTCTAAACTTCCATATTTTTGCTAACATGTTTCTGTTTGTGCAGCAAGTCAGAGTCAGAACTTTTGACCTCTTCTATTTTCAGTATTTTGCGCTGATTATGTTTTCTTTCTTTTTTACTTTTTTTTTATTTTTTCCATCATTTTATTATTAACCAAAAAATACCAAATTTTTTTTATATTTTCATGTTATATTTTCTTTTAACATAAAAACCCAAAAAATATTTTCTTAAACAAAGGTTATTTCCCTTTTAAACAGACAAACATTTTACATTTTCTATATATTCTTATCTGTTTCAATGTGGTGATAATAGTAACCTAGAATTTTAACTTGCAACCCCCATTCATAAATATGTACCCCCATCCCCCTAAAAATTGTAATAGCGTAGGACTTTACACTTCTTCACTGTTATTACTTTCAATATATGCTAGTAATTAGGGTGTGCATGATAAACTATGAAAATTGACAAATAGATCACCCTAATCAAGATAAATTATGCATGCAACCAAACACACTCGCACACTTACACCCTTAGGGTAATTCCACTTGTTGCCTTATAAAAATGGCCATGTTATGCACGTGGGATGTCTTAGCACAAACAAATCAAAAAAAGATCATAGTCCCTCGATGACGCTATCAAAGTTGCCTTTAAAAATGATCTTAGTCCCTAAAAGAAAAGTGCTAAGTCATCTCACAACATTGCTATCATGGTCATACGACGACCCATGCTTGTCCCTTCACATCCAATGATGGGGCTTCTTACCAAATCAATAGTGAGATAGCAACATCTAAAAGAGGAGGAAAAACACATCTAAGACCTTTTGAGTAAGTAGATTACTTTTAGTTACTTGCTCACTCTCAAAACAAATATCCTTGCTATTTTCAAAACAATCATATACACTTTCAAAACACTTTCTAAGACTTGAAATATTTTCAAAAGCTCAACACTTTGTATACGTTCTTACGAACGAGAACTATTACAAAGTTTGCCTAAACGATGGCACCTTTTCAAAATACTTTCAAAAACCACACAAAGCACACTTTTCAAACAAAAAGCAAGTGATCTAGCGAGTAACTAAGAGCCCATGGAAAACCATGGATGAAAAGGGTGCTAATACATTCCCTTTTCACAATCTACCCCCAGAACTCAAGAAAACATCTCTAAAAGGTCTTTCCTGTGCTTTTTCACCTTTCCTTATTGGATAAAAGAAAAGACGGTGGCGACTCTTGCTAAACCGCAACATTTGTGAACACAAACGCAAAACTCAAAGTCAGTTCTCCCACCGTATAACAGTTACCAGCAGAGGTTAGACAAGACAGTGGCTCTCTCAAAAATAGGGCTTTAGCGATTATAGTCACTAAACCACCAACATAAATCGGGACATGAGGAGCCTGGGATATACTCAAGAGACTAGCAATCATAAAAGATGCACCAACTACCGGTCTGGACTGAAACACACATATCATTATGAGGTTTTCCAAATAGGGTAAACGCCAGAATCATGTGGAAATACCTAATAGTGGGGTTATGAATCTCTGAAGAGTGCCTAGGAATAGAGCTCTCTTGTCTCAGACTAGAGATCGCTCCCCAAAAGGTGTCAAGCTGGCTGTCCACATACTTGTCATTTGGAATCTCAATGACAGCATCAGCACTAATCAGGAAATCCAATAAAGCAGCAAATTCATGGATGGTGAACCTGTGGGTAAAACCAAAAAATCTTAATGAAACAAATCCTCTGGCCAACCCTAAACCAATTTCAGGGTTATAATGCAATGAATTGAGGAACTCCAGCGTCAGGTTATGGTAGGTAGGTTGCTGATGATGAATAAAATAATCCCAACCAATTTGGTTAAACATGAAGCGGACACTCTCCCTGATGCCCAATGCGGACAATGTGGGGTCGTGCACAAAGATGGTGGGATACATCTCTCTCAGAGCCAACATCTCACAATGCTTCTTCTGAGCATCACCCATGAAGGTGACAGGCATAGTGTCAGAAAAGTCCATAGCGAAAATCAGTGAAGAAAAAGAAGTGTGAATCCTGTTGGTTAATCTGAAAATAGATTTAAGTCAGCATCGGCCTAATGCCTAAAAATAGAAAAGAAGAAAAGAACAGAAAAATTTTGTAAAATTTTTAAGAGAAACATAAAAACTTTGAGTAAATAAAATTTTAATAAACATGGTGGGTTGCCTCCCACAAAGCACTTTGTTTAACGTCGGAAGCTCGACCTATATTGAAAATCAAAAATCTATTTTCGTGACTCAGCCGAAAGCTGTATAAATCTCAAACTAGCTGAGTAGTCCCTATTCTCGATGCTGGCCGTTTACAATAAACGGATCGCTGGTTTTTCCTTTGATTTCTACAACGCCACTTGGGAGTATTTTAATAACTTCAAAAGGTCTTGACCATCTAGAGCAAAGTTTCCATGGAAATAGTTTAAGTCTGGAGTTAAACAGGAGTACTACATCGCCCTCATTGAATTATTTCCTAGAGATGCGTTTGTCGTGCCATTTCTTAGTTCTCTCCTTGTAGATTTTGGCATTCTCGTGTGCATCTAGCCTAAGCTCTTCCAATTCATGGATGTCTAGAATTCTATTTTCTCCAGCGACTTTGTAACTTAGATTCAGGGTTTTGATGCCCCAATAGGCTTTGTGTTCCAGTTCTACAAGTAGATGGCATGATTTACCATAGACTTGTTTGAAAGGTGTGGTTCCAATGACTGTCTTGTACGCTGTTCTGTATGCCCATAATTCTTCATGTAGTTTAGGCGACCAATCTTTCCTAGATGTGGCAATAGTTTTCTCAAGTATTTGCTTAATCTCCCTATTGGATATTTCCACTTGCCCGCTTGTTTGTGGGTGGTAAGTGTTAGAACAATGTTTGAATCTACTACCCTATATTTAAGTTTTGATGATAACAAAGTGAAAAGATATAGTATTTATAAGTTTCATGAATGAACTATCTGCTGCCTAAAATTATTATGTTCTGACTTGCAGATACTCTGATTGGTATAAGCAAGATCACGTCTTTTCAGCATCAGAATTTGATTTCATACACCAGCATCAGAAGTTGCTACATCAGAACGTCAAGATCAGATAATCAACTCACGTACATGTTGAAGCTTGATGAACAAGACTGCGCTCAAACACTCTGATACAGAAACACAATAGTTCATCAGCAGCGAAGCAGAATCAGAATGAGCCAAGCCAGAACTTGCATTAAGTAAGTAACGGTACTGTGCATTGAAAGCTAATCAATTCCAACGGCCTCATTCCAGACAAGATCTGCTCAAAAAGGAAAGCTTGTTATTAGCATTGAATCAAGAATATTTCATTCAACGTTCATCTTTTCAAGTGCTATATAAACAAGGCTTTGAAGATTATAATGGCTAATGCTCTCCAAATCTCTACACGCACAAAGCTGAACCATAATCTTCATTCTACCAGTTTTGCTAAACCACATACTCTAATATTCCATTATTGTTTAGCAATCTAGTTTCTAAGCTTCATTTTGTGTATACATCACAGTTGTGATAAAGTTTTGTAGAAAACATTCACACACATAATCTTATCTTTTTGTAAGGAAGTGTTACCTTGACAAACCGGGTTGTGGTTTGAATCAAGAAGGCTTTAGCAGTTGTTAAAGCAGTCTGTAATATTCAGTTGAATATAGTGAATTAAGACCTCGTTGGAGAGAGGCGAAATCACCTTGACGGGTGGACTGGAGTAGTTTGAGATCAAACGAACCAGGATAAAAATATCTTGTCAATTGCTTTAGATTTCAGTTTTACAATTCAACCCCCCCTTCTTGTGTTTTTCACCCCTTCAATTGGCATCAGAGCGCCTGGTTCTGAGCTAAAACACTTAACCGTGTCAGTACAAGATCCAGCGTCAGAAAAACACAAATGGCAGGAAACAATTCTCACATCAGCAATGACAACAATGAGGACAGAGACAGATTCAGTGGCAAACCTCCAGTCTTTGATGGAGAAAACTTTGATTACTGGAAAGACAGAATTGAAAGCTTCTTTCTAGCACATGATGCTGATCTGTGGGATATGGTGACAGATAGATACACGCACCCTATGAATGCAAATGGTCAGAAGATTGATAGAAAATCAATGACTGATCAACAAAAGCGTGACTTCAAGAATCACCACAAAGCCAGAACCATACTCCTCAGTGCCATCTCCTATACTGAGTATGAAAAGATCTCCAACAGAGACACAGCAAAAAATATCTTTGATTCTCTCAGAATGACGCACGAGGGCAACGTTCAGGTCAAAGAAACAAAAGCTCTGGCGCTCATTCAGAAGTATGAGGCGTTCAAAATGGAAGAATCTGAATCCATTGAAACTATGTTCTCTAGATTCCAGATTCTGGTAGCTGGTCTCAAAGTTCTGGACAAAGGATACTCTACTGCTGATCATGTCAAGAAAATAATCAGAAGTTTACCCAAGCAGTGGAGGCCTATGGTTACTGCTCTGAAGCTAGCTAAAGATCTCAACAAAATCACTCTGGAGGAACTTATAAGCTCCCTCAGAAGTCATGAGATAGAGCTAGAAGCTGATGAGCCTCAGAAGCAAGGTAAGCCTTTAGCATTAAAATCTAACAGAAAATTTGAGTCTAAAGTTTTGCAGGCAGTTGAAGAAACATCTGATGGATCCTCATCAGAAGAAGACGAACTTTCCCTTCTCTCCAGAAGAGTAAATCAACTGTGGAAGCAAAGACAAAGGAAGTTCAGGAATCCCAAAAGATCTGATCAGAACGAGTCTTCTTCCAGATACAGAAGGACAGATTCTTCCTCTGGATACAGAAGATCTGAAGGCTCCTCCAGTAGCAAGAAGCCAAACACAAAAGACATCATCTGCTATGAGTGCAATGAGCAAGGACACTACAAGAGTGACTGCCCAAAGCTTCAGAGGGAAAAGCCCAAAAAGAAGTTTGGAAGAGAGAAGAAGAAAAGTCTCATGGCCACATG
The DNA here is from genome assembly GCA_948472305.1 of Vicia faba. Lineage (NCBI taxonomy): Eukaryota > Viridiplantae > Streptophyta > Magnoliopsida > Fabales > Fabaceae > Vicia > Vicia faba. Next base: position 1,058,501,157 of record OX451739.1, read on the forward strand.
GGATGACTCTGACTCGTCTGAAGCTGACTCAGAATCAGATGATGAAAGGGCAAACATAGCTCTCATGGCAAACATTTCAGAAGATAGTGAAGCTTCTGAATCAGACTCAGAATCAGACACAGAAGAGGTATTTCCTAACTTCGCTGTTAACTTTACAAAGGCTGAACTTGCTGAAAGCCTCAATGAAATTCTGGAACGTTATCAGCAGATTAGAGCTAAATTCAGAGACCTGAAAAGGAATCTTGAATCTGACTCTAATAAGTCTGAGGGTCTCAAATTGGAAAATTCTGAGCTGAGAGATAAAATTTCAAAATTAGAAAACACTTTACAAAACTCTCAGAAGGAACCAATTTCTGAAACTCCCAGCAACGCTGATGAGATCATCAAGGAGTATGATCACAGTTTCCAGAAGTTCCTTGCTAAAAGCATAGATAGAAGCAGAATGGCTTCAATGATCTATGGAGTTAGCAGAAACGGCAGGAAAGGAATAGGATACCAAGGTAAGGTTCCTACACCAAAGAATGCCATGGACTTAACCATTAAACACACTCCTCTAAATTCACACTTTGTGTATGGTCACACACATGACATCAAATATACTAGCAGTAAGCACTCTGTGAAACCAAAATTCAACCAGAGTTTTGGTAAAACTAACAAATCAGGACCCAAGAAAATCTGGGTACCTAAGGATAAAATAATACATGTTGCAGATATCTTTAGCAGCAAGTCAGAAACACCAGTCATGGTACCTGGACTCTGGCTGCTCACGACACATGACGGGAAGAAGGCATATGTTCCAAAGCCTGGAACTTAAGCCTGGAGGCCACGTTGGCTTTGGAGGCAATCAGAGGGGAAAGATAATTGGCTCTGGAACTGTAGGTAATGGAAATCTTCCCTCTATTAATAATGTTCTGCTAGTAGATGGATTGATGCATAATCTGTTATCCATAAGTCAATTAAGTGATAACGGTTATGATATAATCTTTAATCAAAAATCATGTAAAGCTGTTAGTCAGAAAGATGGGACTATCCTGTTTAATGGTAAGAGGAAAAACAACATTTACAAAATCAAACTTTCTGAACTAAAGAGTCAGAATGTAAAATGTCTTCTGTCTGTTAACAACGAGCAGTGGATCTGGCACAGAAGATTGGGGCATGTTAGTATGAGAAGAATATCTCAGATTAACAAACTCAATCTGGTCAGAGGACTTCCTAATTTGAAGTTCAACTCAGATGCTCTGTGTGAAGCATGTCAGAAAGGCAAATTTGCAAAACCTTCTTTTAAATCCAAAAATGTTGTTTCCACCTCTAAGCCATTAGAACTTCTGCACATTGACTTATTTGGACCAGTTAAAACTGCTTCAGTCAGTGGTAAGAAGTATGGGTTAGTAATCGTAGATGACTATAGCAGATGGACATGGGTAAAGTTCTTAAGACACAAGGACGAGTCACACTCTGTGTTTGTTACCTTCTGTAACCAAGTTCAGAATGAAAAAGATCTTAGAATCGTTAAAGTCAGAAGTGATCATGGTGGAGAATTTGAAAATAAAGATTTTGAGTCATTCTTTAATGACAAAGGCATTCTGCATGATTTCTCTTGTCCTAGAACTCCCCAACAAAATGGAGTTGTAGAACGAAAGAACAGAACATTGCAAGAAATGGCCAGAACCATGATCAATGAGACAAACGTTGCTAAAACTTTCTGGGCAGAGGCAATAAACACAGCGTGCTACATTCAGAATAGAATCTCAATAAGACCTATTCTGGAAAAGACTCCATATGAATTGTGGAAGAACAGAAAGCCCAACATTTCATATTTTCATCCATTTGGATGTACTTGCTTTATGTTAAATACAAAGAATTATTTGAACAAGTTTGACTCTAAGGCACAGAAGTGTATTATGTTAGGATACTCTGAATGCTCAAGAGGGTACAGAGTATACAATACAGAAACACAGATTGTGGAAGAATCAATCAGTGTTTGTTTTGATGATAAGCTTGACTCTGAAAAGTCAAAGCAGAATGAAATTTTTGCAGGTATAGAAATTGAATTTGCAGGTTCTGAAGACAAGTCATCAGAAGCTCTCAACACAGACATTCCTTCAACGTCTGAAAGAAGCACTGCTAGAAATCCTACAACAGCTGCTGATCAACCTCAGAAGAGATTACCCAGAAGCAGCTTGGATCACCCAGAAGAGACTATCCTAGGAAGAAAGGAAGATCCAATCAGAACAAGAGCAAGCTTCAGAAACTCTGAAGAAACTCTTATGGGACTTGTGTCTCTGATTGAACCTTCTTCTATTGATGAAGCACTTCTGGACAATGACTGGATTCTGGAAATGCAAGAAGAGCTGAATCAATTCACCAGAAACGACGTATGGGATCTCGTTCCCAGACCAAAAGGATTCAACGTCATTGGAACAAGATGGGTGTTCAGAAACAAGCTAAATTAACAAGGTGAAGTCATCAGAAACAAGGCACGACTGGTTGCACAAGGTTATAGTCAGCAAGAGGGGATAGACTATACAGAAACCTTTGACCCAGTCACCAGGTTAGAATCTATCAGACTCTTAATTTCATTTGCTGTTAATAGAGGCATCACTCTGTATCAGATGGATGTCAAAAGTGCATTCTTAAATGGTTATATAGAAGAAGAAGTTTATGTTCACCAACCCCCAGGTTTTGAAAATACAAAACATCCAGAACATGTTTTCAAACTAAATAAATCACTGTATGGTCTGAAACAAGCTCCCAGAGCTTGGTATGAAAGGCTAAGTAACTTTCTGCTTGAAAATGAATTCACCAGAGGGAAAGTGGACACTACTCTATTCTGTAAAACAGTTAAGAGTGACATCTTAGTCTGTCAAATTTATGTTGATGATATCATTTTTGGTTCTACTAATCCTTCTCTTGGAAGAAAATTTGCTAAGTGTATGCAGGCAGAATTTGAGATGAGCCTCATGGGGAACTGAAATTCTTTCTAGGAATTCAGATCAATCAAACTCCAGAAGGAACTTACATTCATCAGAGCAAATACATCAGGGATCTTCTGAAGAAATTTGACCTCTCAGAATGTAAGCCATCAAAGATTCCAATGCATCCCACGTGCATTCTGGAAAGAGAAGAGGTAAGCAAAAGTGTAGAACAGAAAGTCTACAGAGGTATGATTGGTTCTCTCCTCTATCTGACTGCTTCAAGACCTGACATATTATTCAGTGTTTGTATCTGTGCTAGATTCCAATCAGATCCTAGAGAATCTCACTTAACAGCTGTTAAGCGAATTTTCAAGTATCTGAAAGGTACTACTAATCTGGGTTTGTTTTATAGAAAATCTAGTGATTACAGCTTAGTAGGCTACTGTGATGCTGATTTTGCTGGAGACAGAGTGGAACGTAAAAGTACTTCTGGAAGCTGCCAGTTTCTGGGAGAAAATCTGATCTCTTGGTCCAGCAAAAGGCAATCAACAATTGCTCTGTCAACAGCAGAAGCTGAGTACATAGCAGCAGCAGGATGTAGCACACAAATGCTCTGGATGAAAAGTCAGCTTGAAGACTTCCAGATTTTTGAGAGTAACATTCCTATACTTTGTGATAATACTTCTGCTATTTGCTTAAGTAAGAATCCTATTTTACATTCTAGAGCTAAGCATATAGAAATAAAACATCACTTCATTAGGGACTATATTCAGAAAGGTATTTTGAACTTAAAATTCATAGATACAGACCATCAATGGGCTGATATCTTTACTAAACCCCTTTCAGAAGATAGGTTTAACTTCATTCTGAAACATCTCAGCATGAAAGTGTGCCCAGAGTAAAAATGTTTTAATTCCATATATTTACCTTCAGAATGTAATTATTTTACTGTGAACTTCTGATCAATCTCCTTTTAGAAAGATAGAACATGCAGATTGTATCAGATGCAAGTCTAAAGATCTGAGAGTCTAATCTCAAAGACAGACGTGCTGATCACTACATCAAACAAGTGTCATCCAATCATCAGCATATCTCTGAAGCAGAACGCGTGCACGCTTCTGAGAAGGCAAAGCGCTGATTGGGTGCATTGAGACACATGTCTGGTAACCGTTTTTAAGTATCTTTCTCAAATCCCCCAAAATCAGCAAGCATTTAATGAAAAGTAATCACGCTTTTTAAATGGCAATCATTATTTTTCTCTCTCTTAAAAACGTTTATCTTTTCAAAATAATTTTGAAAACTCTATTTAAGCACATTAATCTCTCATTCTTATTCTTTACGCTTTCTCATTAACACTCAAGCTTTTTCTGCATATTTCTGAGTTCATCCTTTGCAAACCTTTTTTTTCTCAATTCATTCTCAAAGCTTTTTTAGTGTGAACAATGGCATCCTCCAGCATTTCTGCAGGCAATCAGAAGAAAGCAACCTCTGAACAATATCAGGTGCCACTCAGAACTCTTCTCACTCCGGTAAAGAACCTTGAAGTGCTTTCTGAGTTAATCATTGACTTTGAAAGCTTGAAGGAAAATGGTTTTGACCTAACTGAAGAAATTAGGGCTCAAAAGTGGGAGAGGTATTTCGATAGGTTGGTTGGACCAACATTCCCAGCGCTAGTCAAGGAATTTTGGATTCACGCCAAGGTTTCAAAACATCTAGTCATCTCCTCTGTCATGGGGAAGAAGATTGTGATTTCTGAAGATCTCATTGCAAGGCTAATCGGTCAAAGTGGTGGTGGCGTCCGTTGTGTGGACATGGCTGAAAGATGCGCTGATGTAGGTGTGGTAGCCAACAGGATTTTCACTCTTGGAATGCCCAGCAGCAAGATTAAGGATCTGAAGGATCACTGCAGAGTATGGGCTAAGATTATTCTGGGATGCTTCAACCACAGGAAACCAACAAGTTCTCCTGATTATATAAATGTGGATCAGCAGTTTCTGATCTACTTTATTGATCAGAAGATTAAGATCAATCTGGCTCACTTCTTGTTCAACCATCTCAAAACCAGTGTGAAAGAAACAAGGGAAGAAGAAAGGACCAAGAGGGACTGGATACCTTTTGGAAGGCTTATATCAGATATTCTGACAGAGAATAGGCTGATTGAACATCTGATAGAAGCTCAGGAGCTGAGCACTATTGAACCAACAATTGGGAAACCGCTGAACGCTAAGAATCTGAAAAAGATGAAGCTGATAGAGAATATTCAGAAGGAACCCAGAGCTACTTCAACTGCTGATATCTCCAGCAGAAGAGTGCCTCTGAGTGATTTTCCGGTATTTTCTGAAATGGAATCCAAACCAGAGATGTTTCTCAGGTACCCAGATGCGTACAAGGCAGAAGATACAGGTTCAAAGCTGAACATCAAAGATCTGAGTCAACCCCAACCAGAAGTGACTCTGAAGAAGACAAAGAAGAGGAAAGCGCCATCAGAAGGTTCATCTCAGCAGACTCCAAAGAAAAGAGGTATTTCATCTGCTGCCCCTATTTCAAAATCTTTTACTATTCCAGCATCTATCCCTCCTCAAACCTCTCATAGAATATCAATTCCAATCCCTACCATTGATGAAACCATACAAGAAGAAGACCCTTCTGAGGCCTTACTACTCAGAAGACCTAGAACTAAACAACCCAAACAACCAACAATTTCAACAACAATAGCACTTGACCAAGTGCTGGCTGATATTGAGCGTGAACATGCTTCTGCTAAACCAAACCCTGAACCACAAAATGTTCCTCATCCACAACCAGAACAACAACCTGAACCAGAAATAAATCCTCCTTCACCACAAACAAAGTTTCACCATTCTGAAACCCCTTCTCCTCATAAATCTGACCCTCACTCACCTCAACCTTCACCGCTGGCAATCCAGTTGCCATGTGGAACCACTATTGTCATGCCCCAGTTACCATCTTCAGAAGAATCAACACCTCCAAAGACTCCCAAAACACCACCCACTCCAATCGAAATATCTGACTCTGATACCCCTCCTCCAAAACAAACAACCTCTCAGCAAACCTCTGAAAACCCCAGCAGGACTTTCATTGACTTAACAAGTCTTGAACGTCTTGCTGATCTAAGACACAAAATTGCCATCCCAAAACCAAAGCAACCAGATGTTGGCTCTGGTATCTTGAATTTTGAAACAGGTGTGCTGCAATGGATTGCTTCTTTGAAGCAAGTCTGTCCTGGGATGATTGACCCAGCTGCTTCTGATCAGCTCTGGTCACAGTTCAGACTATGGGTACGTGCTGAAGCCCTCAAGTTGCAGGATATCAACTATGAGCAGGCACAACAGAAATTCAGCAAGCTGCTGAAGGAAGTTGAAAGTCAGCTGCCTCAGGAAGCCGTGCTCCCTCTGGACAGTGAACCTTGGTCTGAGAAACAGCAAGCTGCAAAGGTGCAACCATCAGAAGAAGACAAGACCATTCAGGATGAAAGTCAAGCAGCGGATGTTGCTGAAAGTTCTGAGAAGCCTCCTCCTTCTGATGCTTCTCAAGCTGCCTTGGACAGGCAGACTCTGGAAGAACTAAGGCTGAATGACTTGCGTCTACAGCAGCGGATGGACGACAATGATCAGAAGATGAAAGCAAGAATGGATGTGCAGGACAGCAAGATTGACACTGTTGTCAGCATGGTTCATAAGCAAAATGAAACTTCTGAAAAGATTCAAGCGATGCTGGAGCGCCTGTTTACACGCTTGCCTCCTCAACCTTAAATCTTTTTCATGCATGACCTTTTTCATGTTTTCTTCATTTTCTGATGTACTGTTTTGATGAAGTTTTTGTAATATTTTCTTGCTCTGATTCTGAACTATCTTAGTATAATTTGTTTTTCTGATCTTAATTGTTTTAGCACATCACCAACACTTTTTGATTGCTGACAAAAAGGGGGAGAACAAGAATGATATTTAAATCAATAACGGGCTAACTAGACAGAAACTCTCAAACATTCTAACTCTATTACTTGAAATATTTTTCTGTTTTGTTTAAAGTCTACAGGCACAAGGAAGCTCCTGGACACTCTGAAGACTAGAAGCTCTGATCAAAATGTAGAAGCTCTGATCAATGTTGCTCTGATCAATATGAAGTTCTGATCGTCCTAATACTCTGATCCAAAGCAAAGCTCTGACAGGAAAAGCTCTGAAGCTCTGCTCTCTGATAAGTCAAAGACTCTGATAATCTGATGTTCAAAGAAAGAAAAAGATCTGATCCTGAAGAACACGTATAATCAAAGGGAAGTAATCAACTCAGGGGGAGTATCTCTTAACTCTGACTTCTCCGTACTTCTTACTCTGATACATTTTCCAGATACCTTTTCACGTTATTTTTCATTTAAAATATCTAGTTTTTGTCATCATCAAAAAGGGGGAGATTGTTAGAACAATGTTTGAATCTACTACCCTATATTTAAGTTTTGATGATAACAAAGTGAAAAGATATAGTATTTATAAGTTTCATGAATGAACTATCTGCTGCCTAAAATTATTATGTTCTGACTTGCAGATACTCTGATTGGTATAAGCAAGATCACGTCTTTTTAGCATCAGAATTTGATTTCATACACCAGCATCAGAAGTTGCTACATCAGAACGTCAAGATCAGATAATCAACTCACGTACATGCTGAAGCTTGATGAACAAGACTGCGCTCAAACACTCTGATACAGAAACACAATAGTTCATCAGCAGCGAAGCAGAATCAGAATGAGCCAAGCCAGAACTTGCATTAAGTAAGCAACGGTACTGTGCATTGAAAGCTAATCAATTCCAACGGCCTCATTCCAGACAAGATCTGCTCAAAAAGGAAAGCTTGTTATTAGCATTGAATCAAGAATATTTCATTCAACGTTCATCTTTTCAAGTGCTATATAAACAAGGCTTTGAAGATTATAATGGCTAATGCTCTCCAAATCTCTACACGCACAAAGCTGAACCATAATCTTCATTCTACCAGTTTTGCTAAACCACATACTCTGATATTCCATTATTGTTTAGCAATCTAGTTTCTAAGCTTCATTTTGTGTATACATCACAGTTGTGATAAAGTTTTGTAGAAAACATTCACACACATAGTCTTATCTTTTTGTAAGGAAGTGTTACCTTGACAAACCGGGTTGTGGTTTGAATCAAGAAGGCTTTAGCAGTTGTTAAAGCAGTCTGTAATATTCAGTTGAATATAGTGAATTAAGACCTCGTTGGAGAGAGGCGAAATCACCTTGACGGGTGGACTGGAGTAGTTTGAGATCAAACAAACCAGGATAAAAATATCTTGTCAATTGCTTTAGATTTCAGTTTTACAATTCAACCCCCCCTTCTTGTGTTTTTCACCCCTTCAGTAAGGTGTTGCTACGCGGTGTCAGACTCCATACTTTGCAAAGAGTTTATTGAAAATTTCGGAAATTAAATAAGAGCCACCATCACTGATGACTAATCTTGGAACACCGAATCTTGGAAAAATTATGTTACTGAACAACCTAATCACTACTTGGGTATCATTTGTTGGAGAGGATACAACCTCTACCCATTTGGATACGTAATCTACTGCCACTAATATATAATTGTTGCCAGAGGATGATGGGAAAGGTCCCATAAAGTCAGTTCCCCATACGTCAAATATCTCTACTTCTAGGATACCCTTTTGAGGCATCTCATCGCGCCTAAATATGTTACCAGTGCATTGACACTGGTCTCATTTTGTAATTGCAGCATGGACATCTTTCTATAGACTGGGCCAATAAAGGCCAGCTTGTAGGATTTTTGCGCATGTCTTTGAGGTGCTAGCGTGTCCACCATAAGGGGCTTCATGACAATGAGATATTACACTATCTATTTCACTCTCAGGAACGCATCAACGAAAAGTACCATCGGGGCCTCGCTTGAATAGTAAGGGCTCGTCCCAATAATAATGTTTGAGATCGTGAAAGAATTTCTTCTTATATTGATAAGTTAAATCAGGTGGAAGGACTTTTGCTGCTAAGTAGTTGACATAGTCAGCATACCAGGGCAGTGAAATTTTAGTAGATACTGCTTCTAATACTTCAATTGTCTTGTCATTATTGCAAAATTTAGGGTATTCTTCAGCTGAGTTTTCAGACTTCATCTGAGCTACCAAGTGTTCATATGGAAAATCGTCATTGATGGGTATCTCTTCAGGTTTAAGATTTTCCATCCTAGATAGATGGTCGGCAACAAGATTTTCAGATCCTGGTTTATTTTTGATTTCCAAATCAAACTCTTGTAAGAGTAAGATCCATCTTAATAATCTTGGCTTGGAATCCTGTTTAGCTAATATGTATCTAATTGATGCATGATCAGTATAGATAATAATCTTTGCACCTACTAGATCAGAACGAAATTTATCTAATGCAAAAACGACTGCCAAGAGTTCCTTTTCTGTAGTGGTGTAGTTTATCTGTGCAGAATACAAAGTCCTACTTGCGTAGTATATTGCATGGAGTTTTTTGTCTCTTCTTTGTCCTAGGACTACACCTACTTCATAATCGCTTGTGTCGCACATTATCTCGAATGGTAGACTCCAATCAGGTGGTTGTATGATAGGTGTGAATATGAGAGATGCTTTTAACTATGCGGTGGGAGAACTGACTTGAGGTTTTGCGTTTGTGTTTGCAAATGTTGCGGTTAGCAAGAGTCGCCACCGACTTTTCTTTTATCCAAAAGGAAAGGTAAAAAAGCACAGGAAAGACCTTTGAGATTGTTTTTGGGTTCGGGGGGTAGATTATGAAAAGGGAAGGTGCTAGCACCCTTTTCATCCATGGTTTTCCATGGGCTCTTAGTTACTTGTTTTAGATCACTTGCTTTGCTTTTTCAATTGTTTGAAATGGTGCTTTGTGTGGTTTTGAAAGTATTTTGAAAATAGGCCATCGTTTAGGCAATCTTTGTAATGATTCTTGTTTGTAAGAATGTATACAAAGATGTTTGTCTTTTGAAAAATGTTTCAATGTTTTTGAAAGTTGTTTGGAAATTGTTTTGAAAATGTGTGTGTTTGTTTGAATATAGCAAGGATTGTTTGAAAGAGATCAAGTAACTAGGAGTTATCTACCCTACTTAAAAGTATTTCTTGTACATTTTCATTCCTTTGAAATTGTTAACCTACCATTGTTTTGGTAGATAACCCTATCTTTGGATGTTAAACGGGACGGGCGTGGGTCATTGTATGACCATGATAGCAATGGTGCCAAGTATCTTAGAATTTTTGAGAGACTAAGATCATCTTTGTTTAGGCAACCTTTTGATAGCGTCATCGAGGGGCTATGACCTTTTGTTTTGATTGATTTTGCCAAGATACCTAGCATGCATACCATGGCCATTTTGTAAGGCAACCAAGTGGGTGAAACCCTAGAGGTGCTTGTGTGCAATGTGTTGTCATTTTTCATGCATTTTGTTTGTCTTGAATTAGGTCATTCTATTTGTTTGATTTTGTCTTATCATACAAAACCCTAGTTTTTACTAAACATGCATATAATGCGATAAATTGCGTAAAGTAAATCTAAGCTATTACAACAATATTATGGGAGGGGGGATACATGTTTTGAATGGGGATATTTGCACAAAATAAAATCCTAATTTACTATTACAACCCAATTGACTATATGTACAATAAATAAATAAGCAATTATTTAAATATGCAATAAAATGTAAATATGCAAAAAAATGTTTTTGTAATTGTTTTAAGTATGAGAAAATAAAATTATCTAAGTCCTAAAAATAATAAAAAATAATGTTATTATTTTTGAAAGGGAAACCCCTAATTTTGTTTTAAAAGAAAATATTGTTTTCTAATATTATTTATTTCAATTTTGTACAAGAAATAAATAAATAAAAATATTTACAAACATTAAAAATTAAAATATATGTGGAAAATGATATTTTATGTGTTAAATAATAAAAATAAAAATGTATAATATTTTAAGGTATTTACAATTTATATTAAGAAAATAATTCCTATTCTATTTAAACTACTCAATATTTTATGCAAAAAATAAGATAAAAATAAAATAAAATACAAAAAATTAAGACAATATTTTTGGGTATTTTTTATCATTAGAAAAAATGAATGCAAGCACAAAAAATAAAAATATGCAAGAAAATACAAAAATATAAAATAATAAGTCAGGGGGGTGCAAAAGTAAAATGAGGGGTGTGAATAGTCAGAAAAACAAGGCCCAGGTGCGCCAAGCCCAGACACTTCATCCCTGTCATTGGCTTCTTCCTCCTGCGCGCGTTTCTGAGCCAAACCTGTATCTTGCTATTCTTTGCATAAAATCAAAATCTTGTAACATGAAAAATGTAGCTCATGATCTCACGATTCTAGTGATATAAATTTGTAAACTAACTCTCAAAGATCAGAGAGAATTTAATCACCCCTAATTTCTGACCTAGTTTTTTCATGAACTTCAAACTTCAAATTCTCACTACTCAGTTAATATAAATAAAAACTATGCATATGTACAGCTTAAGCAAGTTAAAGACTACATTTTTGCTTCACAAATCGTGACCTAAGGATACCTAAATAGAGAGATAGAAACTTGAAAAATACCTTGTTCAGTTGAGTTTGGATATGGCAATGTGGGAACTTTGAGTGAGGCCTGAAGTTCTTGTGAGCTTCCTTGAAGTTCCCTCAAGCTTCTCCAATGCTCAGCTGGCCTTGTAGATGCTTGAATCTCTCTACACGAGTCAACCTGCAAACCTTCAAAATGAAAATGGTGAAGCTTGAAACAGGGCACACAGTTGCAAGACAAGGGCCTGGACAGTTTAGGTGTGATGTATGGAAGGTGTTTCAAGGGTTGAATCAAGAAATGCACGAACCAATATTGATTTGGCTTGAGATTTGCAGAAGCTGCCCTGTTTTGGGCTGAAATGTTGTTTTTTGTGTTTGAGAGTGTTTGAGGTGTTATGAATTCGTGTCTTAGGCTTGTTACAAGGTTCTGAGGTCGTTTGAAATGAAGCCAAGTCTTGCCTATAACAGATATACAAGTTGTATTGACTTTTGCAAGTTTCTTGCTTTTGAAGAAAAGTTTGAGGTGACAATAACAAAGCTTGTACTTGCTAGCTCTAGGGCTGCAAGGAGTTGGTATGCTTTTCCTGATAACTATGGACCTTTCTTGTGACAAAGAAACAGGTTCAATGCTCAAGGAATGCAAAGTTTGCAAAAGTATGCTTTATCAAAATGGTATTGAGAACTTTATGCCATAAATGGATTAATTCTTTGTGCAAAGCTTCACAGGTTAGAATAAAGCCAATATCCAATGTGTTAGCATTCAATTTCGGAGTGTAGAAGGGATTAGGACCTGTAATACCAAGTACAAGCATGTTTGAAACTGATTTGCAACTTATAACATTGTGAAAATGCCTTGCACAAAAGTGATAAATTGCCATTTTCATTTCTTCGGTTCTCCATAACCATAAATGATCTTAAAGAGTTATTGGACATTTTGGAAAGATTGTAACATTCTCTACAATCCATATTTGAAATTCAACTTGAGATACCTCTTGGAACTAGGTGAAAAGTTGCCATGAAGTTAGGTCAAAAATCTGCCTAAACTAGGGCAAAATTTCACTAAGTTAAAAAGTTTATGGACCCCTATTCAAAAAATCATAACTTGAGATCCAAGCATCCTTTGGGAAAACTTTGTGAATAAAAGTTGTAGATTTCATGGAGGAATACAACTTTCATGTTGGAAGTTTTATTTGAATCCAATTGTATCATGGTGAAAAAGTTATGTAAAGTTGGGAAAAAATAAGAATTTCCATAACTTAGAAAAATTCTAAGTTATGAATTTTTTTCAAATTAAACCCTGATTTGCAATTTTATGTTTCTTGGCCAACAAGTTTCACATTTTGACATATCTTGATGAATTATGACCCTTGGCACTTGATTTTGACCAAAAAGTCAAAGTTTGACTTTTCAGTGTACAATTGACCTTTGATCAGTTGACTGCAAAATTCATCTGTCAATCCTATGCATTTGGGATCTTTTGAACTATGTGATTAGGTCAAGATGATGCTATTTAGTCCTTGAAATCATGCTTGAACCCAATTGGTCATTGTCCAAGTTAAAAATCAGAAATTGCCCTTTCTCAGTCAAAACCCTAATTTTGACCATTTTGCCCTTTTGACGATTTGATCAAATTTCTTGAGGAGTTGTGATACAAACTTGATCAAATGGTACATAGGAGCCTATAATGTGATTCTGGATAAAAAATTATGAAGTTTGACTGTAAATTGGCCATGGTTGACTTTTTCCGCAATACAACTGATTTTTAGGTCAACTGTCCAATTGACTGGGCAAAAATGTGATTCAAGGCTTGAAACTTGGTATGAGCAATCTTAGGGGTCCAAGATGATGTATGAAAGTCACATGAAGCATTGATGGTCCAAAAGTCCTTGTGCAAATTCAAACCCTAATTTCAGGTCATCAGTGCAAGATGAGGTCTTGAGCTGAGCAAACCCTAATCTTGTCTGGAGTCCAAGAAACCTTGTGAGGAAAATCTTGATAAAATGAGAGGGCAAATTTTGGGGTACAACAGCTGCCCCTGTTCAATCTTCTTGAACCTGAAGAGTTAGATTGACGAGTTTGTCGTTCGTGACTCGAAGGTAAAAGATGATTGGACACTAGAGTGCCCGTAAATTTGCACTCGTCAAAGCGTAGTTGAGGAAATGGGCTTAAAGATGCCATTTGAAGATGTGATAGAATCTTGTTGGAGATGGGCTTGTAGATGCCATCCAAGAATGTTTGTTGAATTGCAAGTTGTAAGTCAGAAGAAAAAGTATCAGAATGGTATCCGCGTATAGAACGTATCTGAACTGTATCTGGTAGTTGGAATTTGAATGAGCAATAGAATAGAATCCGTGTCTGGAGAGTCTCTAAGTTGTATCTGAATGTTGAATTTGAATAAGCAAAAGAATAGCATCCGTGTCTGGAGCGTCTCTGAGCTGTATCTGAATGTTGAATCTGAATAAGCAAAAGAATAGCATCCGTGTCTGGAGCGTCTCTAAGCTGTATTTGAACTTTGTATTTGAGTAAGCAAAAGAATAGCATCCGTGTCTGGAGTGTCTCTGAGCTGGGGAAAATCAGAATAAGTGACAGAATGACAACCGTGTTTGGAGCGTATCTGAACTGGAATCTGAATAAGAGATATGAATAAGTGACATAATGGCTTCCGTGTCTGGGGCGTATCTGGACTGTATCTTGATCTTGAATTTTGAATGAGTAATAGAATGACTTCCGTGTCTGGAGTGTACCTTTACTGTATCTGGTAGTTGGAATCTGAATGAGTAATAGAATGACTTTCGTGTCTCGAGTGTATCTTTACTGTATCTGAAATCTTTGAATATTGTTAATGATAGCTGTTAATCTTAGCTTGAAAAGGGTAAAATGTTAGCTGAAACAGAGTTATGTTGCATGAAATGTATGATGCAATAAATGTGTTTTATCAATGTTTATGATATATGGATGTAATGTATGCACATGTAAGCTGATTTGCTATTTTGCGGAGGAAAATAAATCCTTGACAGCTGGGGATAAAAACTCTTGACTGCTACCGGGGAAAATAAATCCTTAACCGCTGCTGGAGATTCAAAATCTTTAATTGCTGAGAATGAGAAATCCTTGGTGACTGTTGGGGATTAAAAATCCTTGACAACTTCTGTGGGGATGTGAGGATCCTTGGAGTATTGACAAAAATTCTGTTGTGAGAGTAATGCCAAACTGCTTGAGAAATCTGTTTGGGAAATCCAGAGAACTTTGACGACTTCTACTGGGGGTTACACAATGGGAATCCTTACTCGGCTAGGGAATAGGGAAAACTCTGATGATTTCTGCGGGGAATTTAGAATGAGAATCTTCATTCTGTTAGGGAGTAATGAAAACTTTGGCGACTTCATTGGGGAATTGAGAATGAGAATCTTCATTTTGTTGGGGAGCCATGAAAACTTTGGCGACTTCATACTGGGGAGTAATGAAGATTCTGCGGGGAAGAGTTTACTGCTGGGAGAGTAAGTTCAGGAGTTTTCAGTCATCTGCCACTCTACTGGGAAGTTATCCTAGGTTGGGGAGAGACAAAAGTTAACTGTTATCTGGTTGATTTCCATGCTTCAAGATAACTTGCTGGGGAAATTAGATGGTTTCCGCTGGGTATTAGGAGTCTTGACTTGACTGGGGATGAAGGTTTCAGCTCCATTGGGGATCTGTAACTCAAAGCTTTGGCTCCGCTGTGGATTGGGAGTTTGAAGTATTAACTCTGATTGGAATTAAGGGTTTGAAATTTAGCTCCACTGGGATATGTATTTCAAGGTTTTTGCTCCACTGGGGATCTAGGTGATGTACTGTAGGGATTGCTCCTGGGATAGTCTAAAGACATTTTCCTATCCTTTCAGTCTGTCAGTAATTGTTCTTTTTCATCCTGTTTATTTGTAAATAGTAATTATGTTCAAATGCATATGTTCATCAATGAATCATTGGACGCTTTTGCAAATAAAAACACAAGTGTAAAAGAAAAAGACAAATAGTTTTTGCACTTTGAAAGAGACATCTTTGTATTTACTTTGAATAAGTGTTTTGTACAAAGGAGACAGACATCCTAGTAAGAGGATGAGAAAAATTTTATACAAAGAAAGATAGCTATGTGTAAAAAATCCCATGGGGTTCCCATTCTGCTATAGCCTTCGTAACTCCGAATATCTTGTCCATCCGTTGCTTCGTCCGAAGATGATTGAACTGATCAGAAGCTCAGAGTTTGTCTGTGAAGAGATTATCCTTAAAGTGATCCGAAGAGACATAGTCATACGCTTTAATTCCCTAACTTTTTCCTGGACCACCCTTTCGGGTTTTCAGTCCGACGGGAAACCCTTTTTTGCCCAAGTCTCCCTTTCGGGTTTTCAACTTGCCGGGTGTACAGATTTTTTTTATTTATCCCTAATTTTTGCCTGAACCAGCCTTTCGGGTTTTCAATTCACCCGGATGCCCTTTTTTGCCTAGGTGTGTCAACCTAGCGGGTCATTTATGCATAGTATCTTTTGACTATGTCTATGTTCGCGGGGTGCGGCAGATCGTCGCTGTCCATGGTGGTTAAGATCATTGCGCCACCAGAAAAGATGTTCTTGATCATAAATGGTCCTTCATAGCTAGGAGTCCATTTTCCCATGGGATCACTTTGTGGCAAGATGATCATCCGTTTTTGATACGTCTGACCATGGCAAACAGCAGTAAGTCGCTTCTCATCAATTAAGTTCAATTGATCAAGCCGTGTTTGGATCCAATCATCTTCACTCAAACCAGCATCCTTCATGATTCTCAAGGAGGGAATCTGAACCTCGATAGGTAAAACAGCCTCCATGCCATATACCAAGGAATAGGGTGTCGCCCCAGTTGATGTGCGTGCCATGGTACGGTACCCGTGAAGAGAAAACAGTAACATTTCATGCCAGTCCTTGTAGGTGACTGTCATCTTTTGTATGATCTTCTTGATATTTTTGTTCGCAGCTTCAACCGCACCATTCATCTTCGGCCGATAGGGGGATGAATTGTGATGTTGAATTTTGAACTGCTCGCACAAAGCGGTGATCATAGTATTGTTAAGGTTTGTACCGTTATTGGTGATGATCCTTTCGGGGATACCGTACCGGCAAATAAGGTTTTGCTTGATGAAGCAGGCAACCACATTCTTAGTCACGGATGCGAAGGAAACTGCTTCGACCCACTTGGTGAAATAGTCAATGGCCACCAGAATGAAACGGTGTCCATTGGATGCCGTAGGCTTGATCTCTCCAATCATGTCGATTCCCCACATAGCGAAGGGCCAAGGAGCTGTTAAGACATTTAGGGGAACAGGAGGCACATGCACCTTGTCTGCATAGATTTGACATTTGTGACAAGTGTGGGAGCGTTGATAGCAGTCAACTTCCATGGTAGACCAGTAGTAGCCTGCCCGTAGAATCTTCTTAGCCATCGTATGCCCGCTAGAGTGAGTGCCAAAAGTACCTTCATGCAATTCAGCCATGATCTTTTCAGCTTCATCTTTGTCCACACAACGGAGCAGAACATAGTCATGATTGCGCTTGTATAGGATGCCATTGCTCAAGAACAACTTAGCTGAGAATCTCCTTAAGAACTTTTTGTCATTGACTGAAGCTCCTTCAGGGTATTCTTGCGCCTTGAGATACCTTTTGACTTCATGAAACCATGGCTGGTCCACTACTTCTTCGGTGTTAATCTCGTGACAATGTGCCGGTTCTTCCATCCGTTCAATGGTGATTTGGGGAGCCTCATTATCCCAGTTAAGTTTAAACATGGATGACATTGTAGCTAGAGCATCTGCTAGCTGATTTTCTTCTTGCGGGAAGTGCTCGAAGGTAATCTGCTCGAAATGTGGTAACAATGTCAGGACATGTTCTTTGTAAGGGATGAGGTTTGGATGCTTAGTATCCCACTCTCCTTTGATCTGACTGATGACCAAAGCTGAGTCCCCAAACACAATCAAAGATTTGATTCCCAAGTCTATGGCAGCCTTGAGTCCAAAGATGCAAGCTTCATACTCTTCCTTGTTGTTCGTACAGTTGAAGCAAAGTCTAGCGGTGAAAGGTGTATGGCAACCTTCTGGGGAGATGAGTACCGCGCCGATACCGTTTCCAAGTGCATTGGAGGCCCCATCAAAGTACAGGGTCCATCGGGATCCTTGTTCAGGTCCGTCATATGGTCTGAAATCTTCAACGTTGTCCAATGTCATGATATCCTCGTCAGGGAAGTCAAACTTCATGGATTAATAATCTTTGACAGCTTGATGAGCCAGATAGTCAGCTAGCACACTCCCCTTTATAGCTTTTTAGGTCGTGTACTGTATGTCGTATTCCGTTAGGATCATCTGCCATCTGGCTATCCTTCCAGACAAAGCAGGCTTCTCAAAGATGTACTTGATCAAATCCATCTTAGATATCAGCAAAGTGGTATGAGTCAACATATACTGCCTTAGCCGGCGAGCAGCCCATACCAAAGCACAACAAGTTTTCTCGAGCAGTGAGTATCGGGTCTCACAGTCGGTAAACTTTTTGCTCAGATAATAAATAGCATGCTCTTTTTGGCCAGACTCGTCATGCTGCCCCAATACGCACCCCATTGAGTTCTCTAAGACGGTCAGATATATAATTAGCGGTCTTCCTTTGACTGGTGGCATCAAGACAGGAGGCTCTAGCAAATACTCCTTGATTTTATCGAAAGCAATCTGACAGTCATCATTCCATCTAACTACCTGATCTTTCTTTAACGGCTTTAAGATTGGTTCACAAGTAGATGTTAGGTGAGAAATGAACCTAGCAATGTAGTTCAGGCATCCCAAGAAACCTCTGACTTCCTTCTCAGTTTGAGGAGCAGGCATTTCTTGTATCGCTTTGACTTTGGCAGGATCAACCTCGATGCCTTTGTTGCTGACAATGAAACCTAAGAGTTTACTGGACCGGACTCCGAATGTACACTTGTTTAGATTCAATCTGAGCTTGTACTCCTTCAACCTGACAAACAGCTTTTGCAAGTGATCAAGGTGTTCTTCTTCAGTTTGTGATCGGGATATCATGTCATCTACGTAGACCTCTATCTCATGATATATCATATCATGAAACAAGGCTACCATGGCGCGTTGATAGGTTGCCCTGGCATTCTTCAGTACGAATGGCATCACTTTGTAGCAGAACATACCCCACTGTGTGACAAAAGTAGTTTTCTCCATGTCCTCAGGTGCCATTTTGATCTGGTTATAGCCTAAGAATCCGTCCATGAAAGAAAATACTTTGTGTTGAGATGTATTTTCAACCAAGATGTCAATGTGCGGAAGTGGAAAATCATCTTTAGGGTTGGCCCTGTTTAAATCTCTATAATCCACGCACATTCTCACTTTGCCATCCTTTTTAGGCACGGGCACAATGTTAGCAACCCATTGAGGATAGGAAGTAACATCCAGAAATCCAGCATTGAACAGCTTCATAACCTCTGCTTTGATCTTCTCTAACATGTCAGGTCTCATGCGGTTGACCTTTTGTTTCACTGGTGGGCAGTCTTCTCTTGTGGGTAGACGGTGTACCACAATGTCTGTATCAAGTCCCGACATGTCTTCGTATGACCAGGCAAAGATCTCCACATAATCATGCAATAGCTGAATTATGCGCTCCTTGACACTCTGCTCTAGATTGGCACCTATCTTGATTTCTTTTTTGTCATCCTCAGTTCCCAAGTTGATTGTATCCAACTGCTCCTCATGAGGCTGAATTGCTCTTTCTTCTTGTTGTAGTAATCTGGCCAATTCCCCTGGCACCTCACAATCTTCCTCACCTTCGTATTCGGCTTGGTTGATCAGATCTTCAGAGTTACTAAAGGCTATAGCAGTATCGTTACCCATGGGTTCCGGAATGGAAGGGTACCTGCATTTGTGAGTGTGGGTGTGTGTAAGGGATAGCCATCTTAAAACAACAAGATGTAAAAGAAAGACAATGAGCAAAAAGTGTTTAAATATGAAAAGCGTCAATGATTCATTAAAATGACATATGAAATGAAATAAGAACCCTTACAAATGGAACTATGTGCCTCGGGTAAGACACATGGTTGAAAAAGTACGAATTGCTTGTGAATTATTACAGTCCAACAAAAATGAAAAAGATAAATTACTGCGGTATGAAAGTAATCGGAACAAAGTCTTTTGCTTCCCAGTTGCACAGTCCTCCGTCAACAGTAGGGAAAATCCATTCTTCCAAGCTGCCTTCTTCT
Organism: Vicia faba; assembly: GCA_948472305.1. Lineage (NCBI taxonomy): Eukaryota > Viridiplantae > Streptophyta > Magnoliopsida > Fabales > Fabaceae > Vicia > Vicia faba. The sequence continues at coordinate 1,058,520,896 of OX451739.1, forward strand.
CCACTGTCCTCTAGTGCATTAACCCCTCTGTGGCTGATCTTCACAGGTGGCCCTCCGGCATGGGAGCGGCGCACGGCCTTCTGACCAGTCGAAGTAAATCCCAAGCCGAATTTGTCTGCTTTGAAAGGAAAGTCGGGAAGCTTCCCCCAGATTATGGATCCGCCTTCTTCCACTATTGCCCTAGCATCCTTGAGAGAAGATATCCGAGGCGGAGGTCTTGTGATCACAGGAGTTGAGGACACTGTCTTGGTCGCCGCTATCTCTTTAGAAACTTCCTCAAAGTGTTGGAAAGGGGTCTCTATGAATTCGCCATCCAATTCTACATAACGGAAAGAATTAAGATGACTGATCATGTATTCCTCTTCTCCATGAACAATTATAATTTTCCCTTGGACAGGGTACTTGAGCATTTGATGCAGGGTAGAAGTGACAGCTCCAGTATGGTGGATCCAAGGTCTTCCCAGCAGGAAAGAATAGGAAGGATGGATGTCCATCACGTAGAATATGGAGTTGAAGGTTTCAGTTCCCACCTTGATCAGGATGTCCACCTCCCCGTGGACCATCCTCTTAGAACCATCAAAGGCTCTGACAATTATATTGCTGGGTTTCAGGGTTAAGCCTTCACAATCCAACCTATCCAAGGCTTTCTTCGGCAAAACATTTAGAGATGACCCAGTATCAACCAAAACATGAGCTAGGGTGGTTCCCATACACTCCACCGATACATGTAGCGCGTCATTATGTTTTATCCCTTTGGAGGTCAAGTCTGCATCGGAGAATCCCAGGCCATTGTCAGTTGTTAAGTTGGCCACACATTCCTGGAACTGATCAGCGGAGGTTTCTTGTGGCACGTGGGCCGTCTTCAAAAACTTGACCAAAGCTTTAGCATGTGCCTCAGAGCACAGCAACAGGGCTAACATAGATATTTTGGAGGGGGTCTGCCCCAGTTGTTCAACAACATTGTAATCACTTTTCTTAATAATCCTCAGAATCTGTTCTAACTCTTTCTGGGATGTTTCAGGAATGACTAATGACTGAGCCTTCGTCAAGACAGGCTCCTCTTGAACATTCTTTCTTTTTTTCTCAGCATCGGAAATATGGATGGGAATTGAATTGTCATTGTTGGTGGGTACACTTGTAGGTACAATCACAGGAGTAATCTTCGGGATGGCCGCGGGTCCAAAGAATGTTGTTGGAGGAGCAATCTCTAGAGAAAAGACTCTTCCACTACGAGTAATTTTGCTTGTTCCAGCAATGTTACTGATATCGGGGTTATCTTCCTCAGAGCTTTCTTCTTCAATGGTCTGTTCAATCTGTTTGACACCATGGTAGTAGATTTCTCCACCATATTTCCGTGGTACCATTTTGTCGGTTTTATACGGGGTTGGCCCTGGCATTTTTATCTTCAACAGAGTAGTCACTGGAGCGGATGTAATCCTAACGGGTTTTTTAGGAGCCCTGGAAGGATTGGCGTATATGGTTATTATTGAAACTTCTGGAACTGGAATGGGTGACACAGGAGCTTTCTCAAACAAAATTTCCTTGTTATCAATCAATTGTTGGATTCCTTTCTTCAAAAGAGGACAGTCAAATGGGGAGGACAGGCAATCATGGAAATCTTGGCCACATCCTGGGAACACCCCAGCTTTCAACAAATTCACCTTGATGATTAGGATAGGAGTTGATAGTTCATCCACAGCAGAAACAAACAGATCTTCTTCCACGGCATTGGCATTGTGCCCATGCCTAGGCATCGGGGCGGAGATAACATTCGGCTTTTCGGGAGCTTCAAATTCAACTTCCTTTGTGTTAATTAGATCTTGAATCTTGTTCTTCAGGGCCCAATAGTTGTTGGTGTCGTGCCCTGGGCTTTCTGAATGATACGCACATCTGGCATTGGGATGGTAGTGTGGAGAAGTAATGTTAGGGTTTTTAGGGGCCTGTTTCAAAGTGGCTAGGTTCAACTTCAAGAGATGTGGTAAGACTTGAGCAGGAATCATGTTTATCTTGGTGAATCGCCTTATAGGCCTTTCCACCCTTTGCTGGTTATTCCTCGGCTGATCATTTCTCGGCTGACTGTTTCTCGGTTGCTCTGATGTAGAATTCTGAATCATAACAGCCCCCACTGTTGGTCGTCTTTCAATTCTTCCCTGATTCCTCTGGGCATAGACAGCAGACACTTCCTTCTTTCCAGTGAAGGGATTTTTTGCAGTAGTTGAGGCAGATGCGTCCTTCTGAATTTTCTCGCTTCTAATACCGGCCTCCACTCTTTCGCCAGTTAGAATCAACTCAGTGAAACCTGCAGAGGAGCTTCCAATCAGGTGATTAAAGAAAGGACCTGACAGAGTCCCCAAAAACATGTCCACTAGCTCTCTTTCAGATAAAGGTGGTTGCACCCTTCCGGCCAAATCCCTCCATTTTTGGGCGTAGTCTTTGAAGCCCTCATTGGTAACCATAGCCATACTCTGTAGCTAAGTACGGGTTGGCGCCAAGTCGGCGTTGTATTGATACTGTTTATAGAAGGAGGCTGCCAAATCCTCCCAATTATGGACATCTTCTCTCTCCAACTGGTAGAACCAATCAAGCTGGGTTCCCGAAAGACTGTCTTGGAAAAAGTGGACCCACATGTCTTTGTCAGAAGAATGTGGTTGAATTTTCCTGACATAAGATCATAGGTGCATCTTGGGACAAGACACCCCATCGTACTTAGCAAACAACGACACTTTAAACTTAGGAGGGATTACAATTCCAGACACCAGCCCTCACTCCTAAAAGTCCAGCCCCGGTACTCTCTGTATCTCCATAGCAGCTAGACGTTCTTCCAGGTTTTTGTATTTATCATCAGCAGGAGGGTATTGTTGTTCAGAGTAGTCCTTATCTTCTTCTTCCTCTTCTTCCTCAGAATCAGATGGTACTGCCGTTTCTTTTCCTTTTCTTACCCCTTTATCAGATGTTGATGGGAATTCCAAAGTCCGTCTGGCTTGTCCTTCAAACCTTCTTCCCATGAGAACCACACCAGCTCACTTCTTCTTCTTTTTATCTTTCTCCTTATCTAGTAGGGTCTTGAGCTCCTCCTGCCCCTTGGCCAAGGTCAAGAGTTGCTGTTGAAATTGTGAACTCTGAGCTTACAAATCTTTGACCGTTTGTTCAATATCCATCTTGCTGAAATAAACAGCAGAGACATGAGGAAACTTGGTGTGAAGACCTGTTTATGCATATGATGAATGATATTTATTCATGTAATGCTTTCAAGGATTCAGAAATTCAAATTTGTTTTAAACAAAAAAGAAACACACGTCATATTAATAAGATAGAATTGTTAGTACATCAATGCCCCTTGGGCAAAATAATACAAAATTCTAAGGTAAAAAGACGTTGCACATCCTCTTTGGTGCAATGTAGGTGTTGAGAGTATGCTCTTAGTGAAGTTGACGAGTGAGTTCCAAAACCTTCTTCTCGCTTGCGTAGAATTGGGCTTCAAAAGTATCGCGCTCTCCCTTGAGCTGTATCCAACTCCTTTGTAAATCTTCGAGTGATGTTGGCATGTCAGGATGTAGGAGGGTGTATGGAACCTCTCCTTCTATAACAGGCTCTATAATCACAGGGAGAATGGAGGGGTAAGGCATCATAAGACTTTGGGCGTGGGTTCATACCCACTTGAGGTAAGGCTCAAGAGGTATGGAATTCTTGTGTCCCAAAGTCTTACTATCCACCTTGTTGGGCATCCTCTAAGCTCGGATGAACCTTTGTCGGAGTCCTTGGTTGTCGTTGTCGAAGTCGAAAACCAAACCTTGAATCAACATGTCATGTGGGCCATCCCTTCGGGCATAACCAAACTGTCTCAGAGCCAAGCAAGGGTTGTAGGTGATGCCTCCCCTAATGCCAAGTAGAGAGACATTAGGGAATTCCCCACAACGGTCAATGATGATAACATTCTCTTTTGATCGAGAACACCAATGAATATCTGAATGTGTAAGGGTCATCAATCGTTGTGACCACCTCAAACCTTGCTCATTCTTCAAAACTGATTGGGGAAGATGATAAATAAACCATCTTGCCAGTAGAGGAGTGCAACACATGAGAACACCTCTTTTCCTCATTGTACGAGTGTGAAAAGAGTGGAGGATATCCCCAAGCAATGTAGGCACCAGGTTGCGAGTCATGAAAATTTTGACAGCACTCACATCTATGAGTTGGTCAGGATTAGGGAACAAGACCATCCCATAGATGAGAAGAGCTACAATCTCCTCAAAAGCTTATAAGTCCAAATAATTCCAGCAACTTTGGGCCTTCTCAAACAGAAACTTTGACAAGAAGCTTTTGATACCACTTATGGTTTCCCAATGTGTAGTGACATCAGATGAGTGCAAGTGTAAGGCTTGATTAATCTCTTCTGGCTTTGGATCTCTTTCCGTACCGTTGAAAGGTAGTTGATTGAGAATAGGAATCCTCAAGAGTTGAGAAAATTCCTCCAAAGTGGGCACAAGTTGGTAGTCAGGAAATGTGAAGCAGTGATGCAAAGGGTCAAAGAATTGGAAGATAACTTTCAGCATATCCTCCTCAGTGTTGGCAGTGACCAAGTTGAGTAGACGACCATGTCTCTCGGTGAATAGAGAATTCTCAGGAATCCTTAAAGCTAGCTCCTTGAGTTGTGGAGGAACTCTTACAAGGTTGACTTGGATAGTTTTCCTGCGAAGTGAATCCATAACCTACAAAACAGGAACAAAGATGAAAATCCAAAATCCTTGAAATGGTTAATGGATGCATATGATGCTTATGATGTCCATGATGTTATGCACAAGTATATATGTACAAACAAATCATACAAGTTCCTAGTTTAGGCTTGCATGGGGTTTCATAGGTAGTACCCTCTCGAAGTTTAGTTGGCTCAACCTGTCCTAGAAATAGTAACCGGGTTCTAAGGAGCTCAATATCACTGGATTGTTTCCTTGTTCATTGTTTCAATTCAGCCTCTTTACTGGCGACCGAAATATTCCAAGGAACCAACCCTCAATGAGTGTAGTATCGAGTATCTACCAACTTCGGACTGCACCAAAGACGGTCATCTCACTACATCCTAAAAGGCCAAGTTGGTCAAGTAAAGGTTCTAAAAGTCCATTAGTGCTTCATGACATCACTCAGCGGCCCCGTATTCTCTTTGATTGACTCAAAGGCTACCGGTACCCACAAATATGTTGCACTAATATAGCTATTGCTTAGACCATGTCGGTATACCCCGCACAGTTTCCATAATGTATTGCTATTTACCTATGAATGTTTCCCAAATCCGAGTAGAGGATTCAAAACCCAAACAATAGAACCAAAGTATAAAGCAAATAAGTCAAGCAAGATAAGCATGTAAAGGTGATCTAAAACCCTAAGGTAACCCCTCTTTTACAATAATTCCCCAGCAGAGTCGCCAATTCTGTGATGCGGTGGGAGAACTGACTTGAGGTTTTGCATTTGTGTTCGCAAATGTCACGGTTAGTAAGAGTCGCCACCGAATTTTCTTTTATCCAAAAGGAAAGGTAAAAAATCACAGGAAAGACCTTTGACATTGTTTTTGGGTTCGGAGGGTAGATTATGAAAAGGGAAGGTGCTAGCACCCTTTTCATCCATGGTTTTCCATGGGCTCTTAGTTACTTGTTTTAGATCACTTGCTTTGCTTTTTCAATTGTTTGAAATGGTGCTTTGTATGGTTTTGAAAGTATTTTGAAAAGAGGCCATCGTTTAGGCAATCTTTGTAATGATTCTTGTTTGTAAGAATGTATACAAAGATGTTTGTCTTTTGAAAAATGTTTCAATGTTTTTGAAAGTTGTTTGGAAATTGTTTTGAAAATGTGTGTGTTTGTTTGAATATAGCAAGGATTGTTTGAAAGAGATCAAGTAACTAGGAGTTATCTACCCTACTCAAAAGTCTTTCTTGTACATTTTCATTCCTTTGACATTGTTAACCTACCATTGTTTTGGTAGATAACCCTATCTTTGGATGTTAAGCGGGACGGACGTGGGTCATCGTATGACCATGATAGAAATGGTGCCAAGGATCTTAGCATTTTTGAGGGACTAAGATCATCTTTGTTTAGGCAACCTTTTGATAGCGTCATCGAGGGACTATGACCTTTTGTTTTGATTGATTTTACCAAGATACCTAGCATGCATACCATGGCCATTTTGTAAGGCAACCAAGTGGGTGAAACCCTAGAGGTGTTTGTGTCTAATGTGTTGTCATTTTTCATGCATTTTGTTTCTCTTGAATTAAGTCATTCTATTTGTTTGATTTTGTCTTATCATACAAAACCCTAGTTTTTACTAAACATGCATATAATGCGATAAATTGCGTAAAGTAAATCTAAGCTATTACAACAATATTATGGGAGGGGGATACAAGTTTTGAATGGGGATATTTGCACAAAATAAAACCCTAATTTACTATTAAAACCCAATTGAATATATGTACAATAAATAAATAAGCAATTATTTAAATATGTAATAAAATGTAAATATGCAAAAAAATGTTTTTGTAATTGTTTTAAGTATGAGAAAATAAAATTATCTAAGTCCTAAAAATAAGAAAAAATAATGTTATTATTTTTGAAAGGGGAAACCCTAATTTTGTTTTAAAAGAAAATATTGTTTTCTAATATTATTTTATTTAATTTTGTACAAGAAATAAATAAATAAAAATATTTACAAACATTAAAAATTATAATATATTTGGAAAATGATATTTTATGTGTTAAATAATAAAAATAAAAATGTATAATATTTTAAGGTATTTACAATTTATTTTAAGAAAATAATTCCTATTCTATTTAAACTAATCAATATTTTATGCAAAAAAATAAGATAAAAATAAAATAAAATGCAAAAAATTAAGAAAATATTTTTGGGTATTTTTTATCATTAGAAAAAATGAATGCAAGCACAAAAAATAAAAATATGCAAGAAAATACAAAAATATAAAATAATAAGTCAGGGGGGTGCAGAAGTAAAATGGGGGGTGTGAATAGTCAGAAAAATAAGGCCCGGGCGCGCCAGGCCCAGACAATTCATCCCTGTCGTTGGCTTCTTCCTCCTGTGCGCGTTTCTGAGCCAAACCTGTATCTTTCTATTCTTTGCATAAAATCAAAAACTTGTAACATGAAAAATGTAGCTCATGATCTCACGATTCTAGTGATATAAAGTTTGTAAACTAACTCTCAAAGATCTGAGAGAATTTAATCACCCCTAATTTATGACCTAGTTTTTTCATGAACTTCAAACTTCAAATTCTCACTACTCAGTTAATATAAATAAAAACTATGCATATGTACAACTTAAGCAAGTTAAAGACTACATTTTTGCTTCACAAATCGTGACCTAAGGATGCCTAAATAGAGAGATAGAAACTTGAAAAATACCTTGTTCAGTTGAGTTTGGATATGGCAATGTGGGAACTTTGAGTGAGGCCTGAAGTTCTTGTGAGCTTCCTTGAAGTTCCCTCAAGCTTCTCCAATGCTCAGTTGGCCTTGTAGATGCTTGAATCTCTCTGCACGAGTCAACCTACAAACCTTCAAAATGAAAATGGTGAAGCTTGAAACAGGGCACACAGTTGCGAGACAAGGGCCTGGACAATTTAGGTGTGATGTATGGAAGGTGTTTCAAGGGTTGAATCAAGAAACGCACGAGCCAATATTGATTTGGCTTGAGATTTGCAGAAGCTGCCCTGTTTTGGGCAGAAATGTGGTTTTTTGTGTTTGAGAGTGTTTGAGGTGTTATGAATTCGTGTCTTAGGCTTGTTACAAGGTTCTGAGGTCGTTTGAAATGAAGCCAAGTCTTGCCTTTAAAAGATACACAAGTTGTATTGACTTTTGCAAGTTTCTTGCTTTTGAAGAAAAGTTTGAGGTGACAATACCAAAGCTTGTACTTGCTAGCTCTAGGGCTGCAAGGAGTTGGTATGCTTTTCCTTATAACTATGGACCTTGCTTGTGACAAAGAAATAGGTTCAATGCTCAAGGAATGCAAAGTTTGCAAAAGTATGCTTTATCAAAATGGTATTGAGAACTTTATGCCATAAATGGATTAATTCTTTGTGCAAAGCTTCATAGGTCAGAATAAAGCCAATATCCAATGTGTTAGCATTCAATTTTGGAGTTTAGAAGGGATTAGGACCTGTAATACCAAGTACAAGCATGTTTGAAACTGATTTGCATCTTATAACATTGTGAAAATGCCTTGCACAAAAGTGATAAATTACCATTTTCATTTCTTCGATTCTCCTTAACCATAAATGATCTCGAAGAGTTCTTGGACATTTTGGAAATCTTGTAACATGCTCTACAATCCATATTTGAAATGAAACTTGAGATACCTCTTGGAACTAGGTGAAAAGTTGCCATGAAGTTAGGTCAAAAATCTGCCTAAACTAGGGCAAAATTTCACTAAGTTAAAAAGTTTATGGACCCCTATTCACAAAATCATAACTTGAGATCCAAGCATCCTTTGGGAAAACTTTGTGAATAAAAGTTGTAGAATTCATGGAGGACTACAAATTTCATGTTGGAAGTTTTGTTTGAATCCAATTCCATCATGGTGAAAAAGTTGTGGAAAGTTGGGAGAAAATAAGAAATTTCCATAACTTAGAAAAATTCTAAGTTATGAAAATTTTTCAAATTAAACCCTAAGTTGCAATTTTATGTTTCTTGGCCAACAAGTTTCACATTTTGACATATCTTGATGAATTATGACCCTTGGCACTTGATTTTGACCAAAAAGTCAAAGTTTGACTTTTCAATGTACAATTGACTTTTGATTAGTTGACTGCGAAATTCATCTGTCAATCCTATGCATTTGGGATCGTTTGAACTATGTGATTAGGTCAATATGATGCTATTGAGTCCTTGAAATCATGCTTGAACCTAATTGGTCATTGGCTAGGTTAAAAAATCAAAAATTACCCTTTCTCAGTCAAAACCCTAATTTTGACCATTTTGCCCTTTTGATGATTTGATCAAATTTCTTGAGGAGTTGTGATCCAAACTTGATCAAATGGTACATAGGAGCCTATAATGTGATTATGGATAAAAAATTATGAAGTTTGACTGTAAATTGGCCATGGTTGACTTTTCCCCCAATACAATTGATTTTTAGGTCAACTATCCAATTGAGTGGGCAAAAATGTGATTCAAGGCTTGAAACTTGGTATGAGCAATCTTAGGGGTCCAAGATGGTGTATGAAAGTCACATGAAGCATTGATGGTCCAAAAGTCCTTGTGCAAATTCAAACCCTAATTTCAGGTCATCAGTGCAAGATGAGGTCTTGAGCTGAGCAAACCCTAATCCCCTCTGGAGTCCAAGAAACCTTGTGAGGAAAATCTTGATAAAATGAGAGGGAAAATTTTGGGGTACAACAACTGTTCAAACGCCTTCAGGCGGTCATCATCAAATATGAAATCTTCTTCTTTCATTAAGAGGTTAGTCAGAGGTTTAGAAATTTTCGAGAAATCTTTTATGAAGCGTCGGTAGAAACCAACATGGCCTAAGAAACTTCGTGTTTCTTTTATGGTTTTTGGGGGTTGGAGGCTTTCTATTACTTCAATCTTAGATTTTTCTACTTCGATCCCCTTTTCAGAAACTATGCGTCCAAGTACAATTCATTGTTTTACCATAAAATGGCATTTCTCCTAGTTCAACACTAGGTTTACCTGTACACATCTTTCCAGTACCCTTTCCAGGTTTGACAGAAATCCTTTAAAACTTTTCCCACATACAGAGAAGTCATCCATGAACACTTCCATGATATCATCTATAAAACCGGCAAAGATGGACATCATACATCTTTGGAATGTTGCAGGTGCATTATATAGTCCAAACGGAATTCGCCGAGAAGCAAATGTACCATAAGGACACGTGAACATTGTCTTTTCTTAGTCATCAGGGTGGATAGGAATTTGAAAGAATCCCGAATAACCGTCTAAATAGTAGTAGTAAGAATGCTTAGCCAATCGCTCAAGAATTTGATCAATAAAAGGTAGAGGGAAATTGTCTTTTCGAGTTGCTTTATTTAGTTTTCTGTAGTCAATGCACATTCTGGCTCCACTCACGATTCTTTCTGCTATTTGTTATCCTGCTTTGTTTGTCGTGACTATGATTCTTCCTTTCTTGGGTACACAGTGGACTGGACTAAACCATAAGCTATCTGAGATTGGATAAATGATACCTGCATTTAGAAGTTTAGTTACTTCATCCTTGACTACAGTGCTCAAGATCGGGTTAATTCGTCTCTGATGTTCTCTAGAATATTTGCAGTCTTCTTCCAGCATAATGCGATGCATGCAGATGGAAGGACTTATTCCTTTAAGATCAGCAATGTTATATCCTAAAGCAGAGGGATATTTTCTTAAGACATGCAATAGTTTTTTCGTCTCAGTTTGTCCTAAGTCTGCATTGACTATCACGGGTCTTTTAAGTTCGGAATCTATGAATTTGTATCTTAGCGTTTTGGGTAAAACTTTAAGTTCCAAGTTGGGTTTCTTCGGACAAGGCATATGATTTGGTGTCAGTGTTAGGTATTCTCTTAAACCGTTATCTCGATATTCGAGACACCAATCATCATCTTCAAAAATCAGGGGCATCAGAATCTTCATAGTTTTAGAATGAGTTTCTTCTTTTGACTCCATCTCTTTGACACATTCGTCTATTACATCTAACAGATAGCATGTATCATCTATAGCTGGGGCATGTAGGAATTGTGTCAGGATAAACTCAACTTTCTCTTCTCCAACTTCAAAAGTTAGCTTTCCTCTTTTAACATCTATAATAGCTCCAGCAGTGGCTAAAAATGGTCTTCCCAATATTATAGGGGTTACGATGTCTGCTTTAATGTCCATAATGATGAAATTTGTAGGAATGTAGAATTGACCTATGCGTATCGAAATGTTTTTTTAGAATTCCCATGGGGTATTTGACAGAGCGATCCGCTAGTTGTACTGATATCTTGGTTGCTCTTAACTCTCCCATGTCAAGCTTTTTGGATATGGACAGGGGCATAACGCTGATACTAGTGCCTAAGTTGCATAGAGCTTTGTTTATGACATACTTACCTATATTACAGGGTATAGAGAAACTTCCAGGATCCTTCAGCTTTTGAGGCATTTTTCTTGAATGATTGCGCTATACTCAACAATGAGTGTAATTCTCTCGTTATCCTCTATCTTTTTCTTGTTTGACAAGATTTCTTTGAGAAACTTAGCGTATGAGGGTATTTGAGTGATAACTTCTGTGAATGGTATCGTGATGTTTAATTGTTTCAGAAGTTCAACAAATTTCTTAAATTGCCCCGCACTTCTAGATTGAGTAAGTCTTTGAGGATACGAGATTGGTGGTTTGTAAGGCGGCAGAGGCACATAAGGTTTTTCTTTTTATTCTGCCTCTCCATCACCTACCTTCTCCTTTTCTTTTGGTTCGCTTTCCTCCTCAGTTGTTTTTATAAAACTTTGGGACATGGTTGGGTTTTCAGCTCTAGGATCAATTAGTCCATCATATTCAGTTCCACTTTGAAATATAATAGCATGAGCATGTCCTTTTGGATTTGGTTGAGGTTGACTTGGAAATGTACCAGCAGGCGCAGCAGTAGGTGCTTGTTGTTGGGCCACTTGCAAAATCTGGGTTTCAAGCATTTTATTATGGGTGGCTAAAGCATCTACTTTGTGCACTAACTGTTTGATTTGCTCACTAGTGTGAATATTTTGGTTTAGAAATTCCTTGTTAGTTTGAGCTTGGGTAGCTATAAAATTTTCCATTAGAATTTCGAGGTTAGACTTCCTAGGCATATTAGGAGCAGCTGCAGGTGCTTTTTGATATCCTGGTGGTACAACAGGTGCTTGGCCAGGCGCATACAACACATTGGTGTTCTTATATGAGAAATTTGGATGATTTTTCCATCTAGGGTTGTAAGTGTTCGAGTAAGGGTTTCCTTGAGCACAATGTACTTGGTCGGGAGGGGTTCCTGCTAATATTTGGCATTCAGTAGCAGCATGTCCAGGTACTCCACATATCTCGCAATTCAGAGTTATAGCAGCCACGATGGCTAGAGGTACCGCGGTTAAGTTATCTATCTTCTGGACGAGAGCGTGTACCTTAGCATGGACGCTATCAAGACTAATGATCTCATACATACCACCTTTTGTTGTTGCTTTCTCTACGGGAGCTTTGTATGCTTGACCTCTTTCTCCCCCACTGATAGTGGTTTTGAGCCATACTTTCTATGAGAGCATAAGCAGCAACATAGGATTTATCCATAAGTGCGCCACCTGCGGTGGCGTCTATTGTTAGTCTTGTATTATAGAGGATACCATTGTAGAAGGTATGGATGATTAACCATTCTTATAGGCCATGATGTGGACAGAGCCTTAGCATGTCTTTGCATCTTTCCCAAGCATAAAAAAGAGACTCGTTGTCTTTTTGTCGAAAATTGCTTATTTGGGATCTTAGCATAGTTATCTTACTTGGTGGGAAATATCTTGCAAGAAAGACTTTCTTCAACTCATCCCAAGAGGTAACCGAGTTAGCTGGTGTATACTAGAGCCAGGCTCGGGCTCTGTCTCTTAGGGAAAAAGGGAAAAGACGAAGCCTTATCGCCTCTTGACTAACTCCATTGTTATTAACTGTATATGCGTATTGCAGAAACATCGATAAATGTAGATTAGGGTCATCCATTGACCCTCAAGAAAACTAGTTTTGTTGTACAGCTGACAACAAGGAAGGTTTGAGTTCGAAGTTATTAGCCTCAATCGGAGGAGCAGCAATGCTGTTATCTGGTTCTTCCTGCGAAGGAATAGCATAAGATTTGAGCGGACGTGGCTGATCACCCAGGTCTGGTTCTTCAACTGGTTCGGTAGGAATAGAAGATTGAGAGAGGGATTGATCTATACGAGATACTCGTACTCCGCGTCTTCTAGTAATAAAGCGCTCAGGTTCGGAAATTGGTAGCACTAAGCCTTCACCTTTAGAGCGAGTGCTTGGCATACAATTGGGAATGGTGCCTTAGTCTCTACAGCATTACTAAAAGAGTTACGATATCTACTTGTTAGTCCCTGGCGACAGCGCCAAAAACTTGATCGCGACTTTGTGAGTCCTAAAGAATCTAGATCGCAAGTATACAGTCCTATCGCGTGTAGCTTTAAAGATTATTGGATCCTAAGGGACTAAATGTCGAACTACCGTTATCTTAGGTTACTACATAAATCTAAGGCTAATAATGTAATTAATAGGGGGTTTAGGGAACCTAACCGATTATAATCTAGTTTAGATTCAAGGGAGAATATCGGTATACAATGGTTGGACTTTGGGGATTTAGAAACTCATTGACCTAACTCGGATTAACAAAACAGTTTTCAGTAGGAAGTATTTATTTGAAAACTCTCTTCACACTCTCGTATTTATTGATTCAGATCCTACGATCAAACCTAAGTGAGTGTTCTCGCTGTTTCAATTAGAGTTTAAAAATAGTTTTTGGAAACAAACAAAACCTAATCAACTTAAAAGCGCTCTCGCTGTATTTTAAGTTGATGCACAATTACTACTGTCCAGTTATTATCTCAAACTCTCGTTTTATTGATCCTAACTTCTATCTGTATTTTAATCTCATAACAAAATAGTTAATATTTAGAACTAGTAATTGAAACCAGAAAATTATTCTTTTTAAAGGGAACTGATCAATTGGCGTTGCTAAAACCCCGTTGGCTATATGACCTTACATACCGATAAATAAATTTAGCCTAGCATATTAAACAATTCAATAACAGCGCAACAAAAATAGTTACCATCTAGCAATTTAAATAAATTAAACATTTCAAACAATCAAGCATAAATAAATAAAGTACTTAAATTAAACCTAAAAATATTACGGCAGAATATTTGTCTAATATCGGATGTCTCCCACATATCGCTAAAGAAAATAATGCGAAAAATATTCGGCAGAGGAACAGTAAAAACAGAGAAAAGAAAGTGTGTTTAAAAATGGGAATTTGAGGTCCTATTTATAGGCTTGGAGATGTGCAGGGAGTTGAGATATTTTCTCCCTCGGATTTGACTCAGTGTAACGGTCGTTACACTCATTCTTTTGAGGGAGGGCTGGCATGGCAAGGTGTAACGGTCGTTACACCCCCTTCTTTTGAGGAAGGGCTAGCGTGGCAGGGTGTAACAATCATTACACCTGGGCTAAGGTATGTGTAAAGGTCGTTACATCCCTCGGGCCTTGGGTGGATTGGGCCAACGCTTGTTTCTTCTTTGGACTTCCAAGGCTTTTTACTTTTTGATGCACCCAATTTTGCCACACACCCCTCAATTGCATCATTTCTCTTTCTTTATGCGGATTATAAATACGATTAGCCTGAGTTTTCTTGACTTTATTCGCACATGCCTTGCAAACATCAAATTCCTGAAAACATAGAAAATACCAGCATAATACGAATAAAGAGTAATTTAATTAATTAAAATGCGGATAAAATTCATGTAAATTGATCCAAATATTCGATACATTTCCGGTTTATCAACTGGTGAAGAAATGTAGGATCTATAATGAATATAGCAGAGCCAAATCTACTCCCTACAAGAGTGCTAGTGAGAAGAAGAGTGGGAGTCAGAATCGTGGTAAGCTGTATATGACTCCAACTGATAAGAGAAAACAGAAGTATCATCAAAAGACTTAAGGTGGGAAAGAAACAAGTGGGGGAGGTACTCCTACTTATCTGAAGTGTTTCAAATTTGGAGAGTTGGGTCATCATACTGTAGAGTGTATTGTCATGAAGTGTTTCAAGTCTAGAAAACCAGGACATCGTGATGCTGAATACAAGAGTGCAGTTGTGACTTGTTTCAACCGTGGAGAACCAGGTCATATTAGTACATAATGTCAAAAGCCCAACGAGCGTTAGATAGTTGGAAAGTGTTTTCTCTCAGTGGCCAAGATGTCTCGAGATCAAATAATTTGGTTCGTGGTTTGAAGTTTTCATTGATCATAAGAGTCTGAAGTATTTGTTTGATCCGAAAGAGTTGAATCTGAGGCAGAGGAGGTGGCTTGCAATTTTTAGTTGAATTACCATAATGGTAAATCTAATGTGGTAGCAGATGCATTGAGTAGGAAGTCCTTGCATATGTCGGCATTAATGGTTAGATAGTAGGATTTGATTGAGTAGTTCATAGATCTTGGCTTGGTGTGTGAGTGTTATATACTAACTTTTACCTATAAGATCCCCCATCATTTTGTATCATGCATAAAATCAAGAACACAACCTTGAGTTGCCTCTCACTTCTACTTCATCTTCTTTAAGTTTGCCTTTGAGGGATCACCAAACACCCATTTGTTTTTTTTGTTTGTTTGTTGTTTTATGCTTACTAATCTCTAACCAAAATCCAAAAAGATGTTTCGTTTTTCCTTTATGTCTTGTACATTGTATGTGTTGATCCAATTGCATCCATCTCACCTACTAAGCTAGGGTTTTAAGGATCAATCCTCAGTCAATTGATCATTCATTGAACCTCAAAGGCTTGAACTTCAAAGCTATGCCTATTTCATAAAAATGTTTTGTCTTAAGCATCTCTCAACTTCCTGTGATCAAGTTTATCTCAAGGTTTTATGGTTTGATTCATCAAGAAACTTCATAGGTTCATGTGTTTATTTCCATGCCTTCTTCAATAAGTTTCATCAAGCTATGAGCCTCATCATCAAGTGTGCTTCAAAATAATATCATTCTAAGGTCCTATATGCTTCATCATGCCTTATATTGCAAGCAAAGTTCAAAGGATTCAAAGTTGATTCAAGTTGTTTGACCTAATTTGGCAAGTTCTTGATTCTATGGTCAAAAGTGCATAACTATCTCAATTTTCAACATTTTGAAGTTATTCCTTTTGCTATGTACTCTTATCATCATCTCCAATAACTTCTCTTTACATGACAAGAGCCAAATATGCTTGGAGGATCATCAAAATTTTGATTACATTATAGGTCATTTGTGGACTTAGTGAAATTTTTACAAGTTTCAAAGTGATTTTTGGCCAACTTTCAGGGATCATAACTTGATCAATTTTCATCATTTGAAGCTCATTATTTTTCTACCCTAATCTTGAGGATGTTTTCTACAAGTTTGATTTAAGGAGCAAGACCTAAAATGCTTGTAAAGTAATTGAATCGAAAGGAACATTATAGGTCATTTTCAGTCCTTCATGACTTGAAATTTAACTAAGTTAAATGTGCCTATTTCCAGCCAATTTTGCTATGCCCTAAATTTTGACTCAAGTTTCCAAATGGAAACTTTCTTTATAGATTGTAAAGCTTCTGGGAAGGCCTTTCAATCACAAAAAGAATGAGATCATAAAGCCTCATGTGCATAAATCCCAATGAGTTTGAAGATGGTTGCTTGGACCTGAAGTTTTTGCCATGATCAGATTACTCCAATTACAAGCCACATTAAGGTTCGTTTTTGCTTCTAAACATGTTTAGAAACCTTCCAGAAGATATTAGGCACTCAAAATGTAAGAGAGGAGTGAGTTTTGATAGCTTTGAAAGTCACACTTTCTACATGATCAGGTGTGCAGGAATTCCTTCCAATTTGAATCTTCCACCCTCCCTCGACATTCTAATCTCTTATCCTATAAATAGAGACCTCATTCACATCATTTTCAAGCTTTTGATAGCCAAAATAACCCTGCTAAGATCCCATTCAAACACTTAAGCTTGTAATTCATTTTCTTGTTTCCACACCTTAAACACTAAAATTCTCCATTCAGTTAGCTTCACCAATATTCAGTGAAGCTAACCAGCTCAAGAGGAAGCAAAATCGTGCCATAGTTGAAGCTCACCAAGTCAAGTTTTAGAAGGTTTCGAGCATACTTCTTTCATCTAGTTAGAGACTACAAATCTCTCAACTCAAATTACTGTGATGATCCTTGATGTTCACTGATGCTCAATACATCATTAATTTTCATTGTTTGGTCCATTAACTATGTCTATTTTTGAATTTTTCATTTGAAACTTTTTTTGTTTTTTTTTCAAATCGATTACGCTATGTTTTAATTAAATTTTACACTAGGATATGATTGAGATCGTCTCATCAAGACGCTTCCAATGATACCAGTGCCATGAGCAATGATTTCTATTTGAGGAAACACGAATTTGCCCTAAGTTCAGGGTGTTGGAGGTTGAAGATGACCTACGTATCATCCTCAACCAATGATAGCTTGACATTTGTTTTATTTTGATTGGTCTTCATATTTTGGACACTGTGTGATGCGTTTCAATGATGATCACTATGAGCTCTAACCTCTGGGCCTTTGGATCTACCATGCTAGTTAAGTTAATTTGATCCAACGCCTCTCATATTTTTGTTTTATTTTTATTTAACAAATTTTTTTAATTTCATTTAAGATTTTATGGATATTTTTCCAGATTTTTATTTTAATATTTTCTATTTTTTATAATTTTTGTATTATTAGATTTGTTTTAATTGGTTTAAAAATGTTTTTTCACACCTTTTATATTATGAAAAAATAAAATATCATCCTATGATGATTTCTGAACTATGGTGATTTTATTTGATTTTTATTTGTAGTCTTTCTATTTTTTTAATCCTTTTTGGTCTTTTTGTTTGATTTTAAATGATTTTAAAATAGTTTATGATTTCCAAAAATGATGAAACTGTTTTCTAAAAATATTATGGACCATTTCTGATTTTTCTATGGCCTTAAATGTTTTTTACTTGATATTTTGAATGCAGTTTGGTATTTCACTTTTTATTTTAATTTTTAAATCATTTAAAAAAAATCATTTTCTCACTTTATTTTGTTTATGATGGCAATTTTAATTTAGTATATTTTGCTTGACTTGGATCTTGATCATTTAGGTCATGAATTTCATCAATATCAGTGGAACTTGAGTGTTGATAGGTTGAAAGACCAAATCCACCAAAATGGATGATTGGTTTTGATGAAGTTAGACCTAATTCTTAATCTAATTTGGTTTCTCTTATTTCTTCCCTTCTATCTTTATCTCTTTCTTGTTCTTTTTTCTTTTCTTTTAGGATCAGTTGGATGATTGATGATTCATCTTGTTCAATTGAATGTGGATTGGTACTTGATGAACTTTCATCATTTCAAATCTATCTCTAAATGATCAATTGATCATTCATGGTACTTTAGATTGATGATAAGTTTGTCCTAAGGTATCACGAAGGATTTGATTGATCTAATGATCTCATATCATTAACTTAGGTCTTGATCACCTTTTCTTTTAAACCATGGTGTGCATTATATGCAATACACCTATATTATTTTGTTCCGGCCTCAAATAGGTGCAACTTTATATAAGTTCACTCCGGATTGCTTAACATAGCGCCAAATTGTCCCGAATCGGAAAACTAACAATTAACACTAACCTTTACTATTTTTCTAACTTTGAGACCTTTGAGACCTTTGGACCTTGAGGCATTGTTTTTATTTTGTCTGTGTATTAGGAACTTTTCTGTGTGCATGTGCTACTTTGAAATTCATCTGATGCCAAAATAATTCATCTGAGACACCAAGTTCATCTTATGCAAGCTTTCACCTGAGGCATTTTTTATTCATCTGATGCTAGTTACTTCATTGTATGGATTTAATAAAAAGGATGGTAATGTTATATTGAATTTATTATGTCAAGTGTTGACTTCTTGTTTGGTTATATATTTCTTTACCTTAACTTTTACTTTGTGTTTCAGGATAGCCCCTTCATCTATTGCCCATTTTCTTTAATTTTTAAAATCTTCTCCCTCCCTTTCAAAACCTTCTTGTTTTCAAACTTAAACCATTTTCAATAAAACATTGACTTTTTCAAGTGCATTTAAAAAAAAAATTTCTTAATAAAAATCTAATCCATGTAATAAAAGTTGAACCTTTTTTCTTCTAAGACTAAAAAATACAAAACCTCACTTCAAACTTTTTTCCATTTGGCTTTTGACTTTAAAACCTTTTCTTAAAGATTATATGTGAGTCATCTCTATGATTGATATATAATTCCCCCATGTCCATAACCTTGATTGAAATGTTGTTGAATCTTTTCCACTTTAAGGGGCTAGTGACATACATGTTGATTTATCCAGGTTGGAGCCTTCCTTTAAATTGGGATGCAAAGGTCCATCGTTCACATATTTATGGATAATTGATTGAGTATTCTCCTTAAGATGACGAAATGTCTATTCTCTTAAAATTAACCAACAAACAACTTTTTTCTTCTTTTTTAGAAGAACTACGTAGTTCTGATTTCACCATTGCACTTTGGTGGTACGTAGGCCCGAGGCTCTCGAAGTCTCGCCGAATCAAAAATCTTAAAAAACATTTCTTTTCTCATCTCCATAAACTTTTTACAAACAACTCTTTTTAGCCAAAATACACAGATTTTGAAATAGGTTCCTGTGGAGTACCATAGATGTTTAGGATGCTAATACCTTCCCTTTGCATAACTAACCCCTTACCTAGATCTCAGTTTTATTAGTTTTTCTTTAAAAACTTCTTTGAGTTTTATTTGCTCTTTTCCCATTCCTTTGGAAACAATAAAGTGTGGTGGCGAATTTCACTTTGTGAGTTAAGTTAATCAATAACTTAAACTTAACTTTTCACCGCTATAGAAAATTTGGCAACTTCACTGAGGAGAAATCTCTAAGTGGGGTGAGCCTATCTTTGTTTATCTGTGTATGTTACTATTTATTGTATGTTTACTTGTTTGTCTGGATTTTTCTGGTTTTCAGGGTGCTTGGTGATCTCTTGGAAGTCCTGTATCCAGACTTGGGAAAAATTAAGTATAAGATGGGTGGTATAGTAATGTTGGCTTTGAAGGAGTAGTCCTGAATAAGATGACTTGAGATCCTCCGCTCAGTGGAGGCCCCTTTTACTGTAGTATTTATTTACCGAGTAATCGAGAAGACATTATTACCTTTGACCAGGGAGTCTGTGAAGCTGAGGACCTTAGAACCCTTAACCCATATTGGCCTTTTAGGATATAGTGAGGTGACTATGAAGGAGTGATCCTGAAATAGTTGATATGCGATACTGCACTCAGACGAGTTTCTCTTGAGAATATTACCGGTTACCAAGTAATCAGAATGTTGGTAATACTCGAAAGAGGATCGACAACTATGGGAACTTTTTCGGACCTTGATCTACAAGTGATTTAAAACCTTAGTCCATACCTTGTGGGTAGTACCTTTGACTTCATGCTCATGACGTCTAATCTATGAACCCTCTTGTTTGTGATCTTGTGTGTGATTGTTGCATAAACATACATTCATACATCCATAAACATTCTTTAACCAAGTTTTCAAAGAACTTAATATTCTCTTTGTAAATATACAAGTATCTTTGACCATGGACTTTGGAAGGAGAAAGACTCAGAAGTACAATTTTAAGATTCCTAAGGTAGAATAATTGAGAATGTTTGGATCTTTGATTGCTAATCCTAACTTTCATTGGTAGATATGGAAGGATTCAATCACTTTTGGGCACCAACATGAAGGAATGAATTCTTACTACATTGGTCATGTTCTATAATCTATTGTATCGGTGTTTCACTTTTCTAGATTATCAGCTCGCGCCTACTTTAGAGGAGTATTCTTATATTCTTAGCCTACCTATTTCTGATTAGGTTCCGTTCTACGGTTAGGAGAAAGATCCTAAGCCTCAAGTTATTACATCAACCATTCACTTGAAGAAGTATGATATTGAGGCTCAAATGATCTCCAAGGGAGGTATTCTTGGATTACCAACTAAGTTCTTAATGGAGAGAGCTCATTCCTTTGCTAGTACAAATAATATGGATGCTTTTGAGGCTATTCTTGCCTTACTCGTCTATGGATTGTTCTTGTTCCCTAATATCGACAATTTTGTTGATGTTAATGTCATTAGGATATTCTTGATTGGGAATTCATTTACCATGTTGCTTGGAGATGATTATTACTCTATTCACCTCAGGAATTCTTATAAAGAGGGGATGATTATCTGTTCTGCGCCTTTGTTATATTGGTGGTTTATTTCTCACTTTCCTCGGTCTATTGCTTTTTGGGATCCCAAGGATGGATTAAGGTGGTCTCAAAAGATTATGTCTCTTACTCATTCTGATATTATCTAGTATAATTAAGTTTATGATGGAGTGACGATCATTAATAGTTGCGTAAGTTTCTCCAATAAAACTTTTCTTGGTACAAAATGTGGCATCAACTACAACCCGATTTTTTCATGTCGTCAACTTGGATATCTAATAAGGGACAAACCAAACAACATTTTGTTGAGTAGTTTCTTTCTTAAGGAGGGGGAGATAACAAAGCACTCAAAGAGAGTATTAGTCAATCTTGGCATCACATCCATAGAAAGGGAAGAGAAGCATTGGGAAAGAGAGGTTGTGTCTCTTTGGAACCTTATCTTCAACGGGTACAAGCTAGGGAAATTCAGTTGAAGATGCCTTATTCTCGTCACGAACCTTTACCTGCAATTGTTGTAGATCCTACTTCTCTCCTATTGACTGATGTTGAAGAACTTAAACTTGCTTTGGTCAAAATGAAACAAGAGAAGGATGCTTGGAGGAAAAATATCAAGTTATGGATATGGAATACTCAGCATTTCAGAAGTAGTTGAAAGAGAAGGATGATCTGATTGAGATTCTTGAGCATCATGTTATAGAAAGGATAAAGGATTAAAATGATTTATCTTCCTCTAGTGCTCAGCCCGTTCGCAGCATTCAGAATTATTCTCACATTCTTCCCACCTCCGGTGCTTGGAAGGGTGTTTTTGACAAGCTCATGATAGAAAATAATCAGTTGAAGAGTCGGATTAGAAGGTTCAAAAGGAAACAACAACATGGAGTGGGATCGTCTTCAGATGTGGTTCCTTTGGACTCTTAGATTCTATCTTTCTCTTTTCTCCTTTATGGATCTTTTGAAACTTTTGTACTTCAAATTGTAATCCTTCCAAGTTATTAATAAAATGAGACTTTCAGTATTTCAAAAATGTTATTCCTTTTGATGTTTGTAATTATTATGGCTTCTTAAGTTCCTTAAAAATTGAATAAATCATTTGCATTGCATATCATGCATCATTCTGTATTTATTTTTTGCATTCCATAATTTTTCTAGGGGTCTTATTCATTTCTCTTGGTCTTTGTTCAGTCAAGCTATCACATTCATACAACACTCGTTCTAATCACAAGAGAAGGATGGAATACATTGAGAAAGAAAACATGGAACTAAGGGAAGAAGTCACCACTTTTAAAACTGGTATGGCCCATCTGACTTCTCTGATTGAATCTTTGATTTCCGCTCAAGCTCGGAATCAAGCTCCTATTCAGTCTCAAGCTTAGACTTAACCTCAATTAAATGTTATTTATGAAGTTGTTTTTACTCCAGTTCATGTTGCTTCTGTCAGTGTTATTGCTCAACATCAGATGCCTCATGGTTTTCCTTGGGGTATGCTTGAGAATTTTGTTCCCGAAGGTTATAATCTAGTTGTTGAAGTTTCTAATCCTATTCAACCTATTATGGTTATCTCACCTCTTGGGTTGCATACTACTCGTGTTATTGATGATCATATTTACCATGCTGCTGCACTATGGGAGAGCTTGGGCCTTTACGACGGAATGGATGATTTTCAGGATCAGTTCCTGGAAATGAAGAAGGAAATGAAAGCTATCAGGTGTAAATAATTGTACGATAAGATTGTCAGTGATCTCTGTCTTGTCCCTAAAGTTAAGGTTCCAGCCAAATTCAAAGTTCCTCAATTCGAGAAATACAAGGGAAACTCACTACTATAAAACGTGCAAACAACAACGCCAAAGTCACCACGGTTCACCCCAAAACCGTAGTGACACTGCTAAACTAATGCGCTAACATTTTATTTTTATTTTTTAATTGAAAATTTAAGTTTATAATTACGGTTAGTTCCTTAATCATGGTGATAAAGTCCAGCTTTCCCGGGTTCGATCCTTAGCTCCCTCAAATAGTTTATCCCCTTTACTTTAAGTACCCATTCTTCCACTGATAAAAAGAATAAACCCTAACACCAACACCGTCGGGATGAAGAAAACAACCATAACACTAATTGTTGTTGTCTAGTCTCGTATCAATGTCTCATTCCAAGGGTGTAAAATCTCGATCTGGAAATTTATGTGCTTGTGTCAATTGTATGGTTTCGTTCCTATGCAAGAGGGGTCAAAATAAAGGAATGCTTTTTTGGAGATTTCCAAATTGGTGGAGTGGTGAAACATGTAATTTGTTCATATGGGATGATGAAAAAAAATTGGAATATGAGAGTACTATGATGCCAGTGTTGGAATCTGTTGGGTATTTAAAGATTATGTATACAAATTGGAAAAAAAAGAACAAGAATTTGAAGAACAAACTGAAGTCAGAGAGATTTTCTGGAAATTTGAAGATGTTATGTTTTCTTATCTCCTTTTTGTTTAATATTTACTTTGTTATAAAATGTAATAGTTGAATTAGGGTTTGAAATTTGAAAATGTTATCTTATCTTATATCCTTTATGTTTAATATTTTTTGTACTTTGTTATAAATGTAATAGTTGAAGATGCAGTGGAGTTGACATGAATATAAAACTAACAGAAGCTTTCTTACGAGTAAGTTCATTGCGATAATTTTCAGTTACAATAATGTGTTTTTATATATTTTGCAGTTTTAGATGATAAGTTAAGTTGAATGTTTAAGCTATATGTTTCAATTGAGTGTTTAAGACAATTAAGCAGATTAAAACTTCATTACAAGTTAAGCAGATTAAAACTTCATTACATAAGACTTTCATTACATGATCAAAAACCATAATGAAATCTGAATCCTCTCGCTGAGATAAAGTTAGAACAATAATAGTCATCCTCCTCCTCATCATCATCAGAATTGAAAAAAATCATCATTTTCCTTCTCAACCTTCTTCTTCTTATTCTTCTTCTTGCCCTGAGAGCTTTAATTAATCTAAACACAGTACCCTCTACAACAACATATTGAATCTGAGGATGGTTTGGAACCACAACAACATCTTGATTCTGAGGCTAGTTTGGCACCACAACAACGACCTTTACAACAACATCCTAATTTCGAGGCTGGTTTAGCACCACAACAACGTTTGGATTCTCAACATTGTTGGTGGCTTGAGCAGGATAACACATGTTGATTCCTTTGGACGAAGTTGTTTTTGTGTCTTGGTTCTTCTGATTTTATGTTGTTCTTTCTGATTCTTCATCTTCTTATCTTGGAAGTTTAAAAACCAAAACTGCTAATCATTATTTTCTTTAATTCTATATGTACACGCTTTCTTTTCTCTTGGGAGTTGGAAATATTGCATATCTCGGGTTATTCAAATTTTATTATTTACTTAATGGAATTATGGACTTGTAATATAAGTTTTGATATCAATTAAAAATGTGGACTTGTAATATAAGTTTTGATATCAATTAAATATTGGTTTAGTGTTGAATCTGGTATGAAAATTTGACATTTATTCATATACTATATCACAACGGTTAGTATGAATAACCATTGTTATAAGGCGCGTGCTTTCCAGATTACTACGATGGTCACTGGATCGTGATTGTAAGTACCGCATATACTACCACATGCTACATAACAATGCCTGGTCCCACGTGGTTATATAACTTTCCCAACCATTGTTTAATGCCTTTTCCGTAGTAGTGACTCTTGTCCACAAAGTTACCTTGTGATGTATGTCAGGAAGATGTCTACCCACACTGACAATCAGCGTCTGTTGATTCATTATTTCCAGAATAGTTTAACCGGAGCTGCATTGAAATGGTATATGGGCTTGGACAGTGCCAACATTTGTACTTTTAATGACCTTGGTGAAGTATTTTTTTTAGGCAGTACAAGTATAACATAGACATGGCGCCTGACCGTGATCAACTCAGGGCTATGACTCAAAAAGATAAGGAGTTATTTAAGGAGTATGTGCAGCATTGGCACGCGATTACAACTCAAGTTATTCCCTCCACGGAGGAGAAAGAAATGACCAGAGTTTTCCTAAAGACTCTTGGTTTATTTTATCATGAGAAGATGGTGGCCAGTGCGCCAAGTGATTTTACAAAGATGGTCATAATGGGTATTTGTTTGGAAGAAGCTGTCTGAGAAGGTCGTTTGTCAAAGGATGAAAGTTCAGAAAGTTCTGCTAAGAAGCACACCTATGGTTTTTCTAAAAAGAAAGGATGATCTTATAATTCCATTTCTCATGAAAGGCATGGCAAATCCCGTGGGAGAAATCACCGTCATCAGCAGCATGTTGCTTCAGTTACTCAGTTGTCAGTATAGCTCATACAGCAGTGGCTTATCAACCTCTCCAAAGAACGCATCAACAGTCTTACCAATAGGGTAATCAAGGGTAGAATCAGAAGATTAACTCCTTTGATCCAATTCCTATAAGTTATGCTGAGTTGTTTCCCTTGTTGATTTAAAAGAACCTGGTTCAGACTAGGTCTCTTCCTAATATTCTTAAAAAACTTCCCTGGTATTACAAAGCTGTCACTTGTGCTTTTCATCAAGGTGCTCCAGGGCATGACATAGAGAACTGTTATCCGTTAAAAGCTGAGGTTCAGAAATTGGTAAGGGCTGGTATTTTGTATTTTAAAGACATGGGGAAGAATGTGCAAGCAAATCTTTTGCCTAATCATGGGGGAAATGCAGTTAACATGATTTACGGTTATCCCAATCAGTTTCAAATCTTTGATGTGAATCTTATAATAGGGAATCTGGTATAAATGCATGCTACTCTCTGTGAATTCAATCATTATGAACATAATCATGCGACTTGTAAGGTTTGTATGGAAAATCATCGTGGGGGTGTTGTGGTTAAAAGAGACCTCCAAGATATGTTGGATAATGGCCTTATTCAAGTATGCAGATAAAGAGATGAAGGCCATGAAGTACATATGATTGATGATAGCCCTATAACTTTTCAAGTTTCTGATGTGAATTTGGTAAAGATATCATTGGTAGAACTTCATGCTGAGTTGTGTGTGTTGAGATACTTTGAACATGATCATTTGTCGTGTTAAATTTGTTCTAAGGATTCTAGGGTGTGTTATTGTTAGAAATGATCTCCAGAGTATGTGAATGCATAATATCTTTGTGTTACCAGAATGAAAAAGAATGATGAAGATCGTGATGTGAATGTCATAATGCCTCACTTTGGTATTCCCAAATCTGTGGAAGTTGCGTATCATAGTAAACCTTCCATAAGCCCTCTTGTTATTTGCTTGCCTGGACCCGTTCCTTACGAGTCAGATAAAGTTATGCCTTATAAGTATAATGCAACCATGTTAGAAGATGGTATATAAATGGAAATTGAGCCTTTGTCGTCTATTGTGAACATTACTGAAGCTAATCGGGTGACCCGAAGTGGTTGAGTGTTCGCTCTGGCTCCTCCAAAAGTTGATCTTGATGAGAAGTTTATTGAAACTAGTGCTAAACCTAAAAAGGTGGATGGTCTGACTAGTGGTGTTACCTTAGAGAAAGATGATGATGATTTACTGAAGATTATAAAAATGAGTGATTACAAAATTGTTTACCAGTTGTTACAAAAGCTTGATCCAAGACTCTCATAAGGGAATCAGTGGTGTCATAGGTAATATCACATCATGTAATAACCTTAAATTTTATGATGAAGAGTTACTAGAAGAAGGAAAGAACCACAATTTTGCGTTACATATCTCTTTGAATTGTAAAGAAGATGCCTTGTCTAATGTGATGATTGACAATGGCTCAGCTTTAAATGTTATGCCAAAATGTACTATGTCAAAGCTTGCATATCGTGGAACTCCTATGAGATACAACGGTGTTATGGTGAAGGCTTTCGATGGTTCTAGAAAATATGTTATTGGAGAGGTGGATTTATCTATGTGGATAGGGCCACACATGTTCAGATCACATTTCTGAAGAATGGAAAAACACAAGAAGGGGAGGGGGTTGAATTGGGGTTTTTAAAATTAAAGCAGTAGACACATTGGTTATCCTGGTTCGTTTGAACTCAAATTACTCCAGTCCATCCGCCAAGGTAAATTCGCTTCTCTAAAATGAGGTCTTAATCCAATAATAGAACTTGATTACACAGACACAATGACTACTGTCAAAGTCTTCTTAAGTTTAAACCACAACTCGGTTTTCTCAAGGTATTAAAAGATAAAACAATTTAGAGTGTGTATAAAGATGTTTTCTAAACAAAACTATATTACAACAGTGATGTATACACAATTGAGAAGCACAAGATTGAAAGGTAATAAGATTTTTCTTTTTTCCGTGTGCAGTAGTGTTGTGTATGTTCTCTTCTTCAAGTTTTCTTTATATAGGTGATGCATGAGAAACATGAGAAGATGCTTTTGGAAGGTTGATAAATTATAGTTAATGTACTTTCCAAAGATAAAGATCTTGTCTTGGTTCAGCTGTTACTTTTTGATTTGTAATGAATGAGTTTGTAACGCTTCAAAATATTTCTTTCTTGGGGTCATATCATAAGATGGATATTATCGTTGAGACTTCTTTTGTTCTTCCAGAACTTTACTTTATCAGAATATCAGAGTTTTTGCTCTGCATCGTTGGTGCATTCAGAAGTTGTAACATTTGAACTTCTTCATTTAAGCGTTTTAAACGGATTTGCTTCTAAGCATGATATGTCGCAACAGAGCTTCAAAAATAAAACTTTCTCATCTTCTGTGCTTCTTACATCAGAATTTTTCTGCATATTAAAATACATTATTAGAGAGCATATTTTCTCTTTATATATCAGGTGTTTGTTATCATCAAAACTCTTACAAGGATGTAGAACCAAACTATGTTCTAACAATCTCCCCCTTTTTGACGATGACAAAAACTTGTATATTTTGATAGAATACTTAAGAACATAAATAATTAAAGTCTCCCCCTGAGTTGGATACTCAGATAAAGAAAAAAATTACTTCCCTGAGGATGTTCTGATTAGAGTTTTGTGATGAAGGTTTTTGATGCGTCCACGACAGAAGTTACTTTCAGAGGTTTCTTTTCAATATATTTTTCCTATTTGCTTTCAGAGGAAAAAATAGAAGTTATGATATTCAAAATGTTTGAGACTGAGTCTCGATACTGTTATATTCAAAATATCTGACGTTCTCCCCCCTTTTTTCAAGAATCAAAAAGCAATAAAAACACGTAAATAATAAAATGCATTTTGTATTCAAAGTGGATTAAGATAAACAAAAGGAGGTAGATAACCAAAAGATTGAAATAAGAAACAAGATAAAAGAAACAAAACAATTTTTTCAGAACTATGGTTGAGGAGGTGGAAGTCGTGTGAACAAAGCTTCCAATAGACTCTTGATCTGATTGTTCAATTCTTCTTGTTTCCCAAGTATCCCCTTAATTTCCTTTCTAGTTTCATCCTGCTTGTCTAACTTTCCTTAAACACAACATTTTTTCTTCATATCCTCCATAGTTTTCAGCACAAGAGAAGATGAGTTTGTTTCAGAAAAAGATACCATATTCTCAGAACTTACTGCAGCTGAATCTTGCTTAGGAGTTTCTTCGACTTCCTTGCCTTTATCTTGAAACATGACCAGAGGAAGAGGATCAGGAGATAGTTCATTATACTATAATGTCTGAGGGGATTCCTAAGGGGTGTTGTCCAGCAGAAGGAGGGGTTTTTTTACCCAGTGTCGTAGAACTTGATCCTTGAATATTTTCAGGCGATCACAGAAGTTCTGTTGAGCGATTTCATAGCTGAGCTTCTTTAGCTTCAGAGATTCAGAGTTAAACGATTTTATGAACTCATTCCAGTGAGAATCAGAAGCAGTTGGATTGAGATTCTCCATGCAAGCTAGCTTTAGAGAGTTAAGCCATTCTTGTATTTATGTTTCAAAAATCAGCAAAGATTTACCAACCTCTACTTTGGAGATTTTTGGTGTTGGTTTGGGAATGACAATTTTCTGAAAGCTTGTGACAAGATTGTCCCAAGCTTCTAAATCAATGATTGTTCTTAGGGCATCTTCTGGGTAGTTATTTGGAGAGGGAGAGTCAAAAAGAATTATAAGTGATTTTGGTGGTGTTGAATGATAGGGAGATGGAAGATCTGGAATGGAGAAGGTTTGTGATGAAGTTGTGGGGATTATTGGTGGTTGAGAAACCATGAGAGGGCAAGTGATGCCAAGGATGGATGACGTGTTATCAGATTCAAAATTTGGATTTTTGGTTTGGGGAGCTTCAAACAGCGGATTAAATTAATCAATATCAGAGAGAACTTGTGCATGTTCTAGCCGAGTCTGATCAAAATGGGTAGAAGGTGAATTAATCAAAGGATTATTTGTAGGTATTGAAGTGTCAATATCTAGGTCAAAACCATTAAGGGTTTGAGGAGATGGATCTTATGTGGGATTTAGAGATGAGGGGGTTTTAGATGTTGGTAAAAATACTGATTCAATAACAGAAACAAAAGATGAGTTACCTTTCTTTTTGGCAGCTTTGGGGGTTTTCTGAGAAGTTCCTTCTCCAAGTGCTTTCCTTTTTCTTGATTTTATGGGAGAAACTTCCAGAGGTTGTTTCCTTAGATCAAGGATGTTCACATCTGGAATCGTATCGTCACTCTTGCATGCTTCTAGATACCTGAGAACAATTTCTGGAGAAGAGTCTGCTTGAGTGAAGAGAGGAAAATCCTTCAGAGGCACTCTTTGGGTGGTGATGACTTCTTTGGTGGTGATTGTTGGGTCATTCTTAATAGTTTCATTAATCTTCATATTTTTCAGATTCCTGGCATTTAGAGGTTTACCAGCATAAGCTTCCAGAACATTAGCTTGTTGAGCCTCAATCAGATGTTCTATTAGTCTATTTTCTGTCAAAATATTTGAAATGAGTCTTCCCAGAGGGATCCAATCTCTCTCTGTTCTTTCTTCTTCTCTTGTTTATCTTACACTAGTCTTCAGATGGTTGAACAGAAGATCTGGAAGATGAACTTTTGCTTTGGTGGCGATGAAGTACAAAAGGTACTTTTGATCAATATTGATGTAGTCTGGAAAGCTGGTAGGCTTCCTGTGATTGATGCATCCCAGAATTATTTTGGACCAAATTTTGAGATAATCCTTCAGATCTTTGATTTTGTTGGATGGTTGGCCAGAAGTAAAAATTTCCTTTGAGACAATGGTTAAGTCATAGCCTTTGTTTACCATATCACTGCATCTAATATTGTCGCCGTCGTGAGCTATGAGTTTCTCAATAAGATCTTTAGTGATGATGATCTTTTTTCCCATAACATGGGATGTTACCTGATGATTTGAAGTTATGGCATGGATCCAGAATTCTTTCACAAGTTTTGGAAAAACTGGACCTATGAGGCGATCAAAATACTTCGTCCAACCTTGGAACTCAACATCAAGGATTAAATCATACCCATTTTCTTTCATGCTCACGAAATCAAAAATAAGCTCACAAAGAACTTCCAGAGAATCAATGAGTGTGAGAAGAGTTCTTAAGGGTTCCATGTACCTTTCTTCATTTGAGGAGGAAGAACCAGGAATGGTTTGAGAAACTTGAGAAATTTTTTGAGAGGTAGCCATATGTTGACACAGACTCTTTTAGGGTTTTTGAAAAATGAACAGTTTGAAGAGAGAAAAATGAGTGAGAGTGGATATGTGATAGTGTTTGTGAAAGAGTGAAGTATATATAGCCAACGGAAGAAAAAAAATAGTTTTAATTTTAAAGAAAAGGATTTAAAAATAATGATTACGTGCATTTAATGATTCCTAAAAAGAGGGATAGTGTGAATATATGGAATAGTTACCGATTTGACTAGAGCCTCAATGCATCAACTCAACTGTTTCAGTCCCTTCAGAATTTTAACACGTGTTCAGCCTTAGAGGGTGACCTTGCATTTATAGTTGACATATGTTGATATTTTGAACTGCTTGCTTTTATCTTAGAAATGAAACGTTTTTGAAGAACGTTCAGATCTTCTAGATAGATCCTGATACAACTTTCCTTCTCACTTCTGAAGAGTTATTGTTCAGATGTTCACACAAATCAAATTTCATCAAAAGTTCTTTGAGATACTTGATTTGAAGTATAAGTTCCATGAGAAACTCTTCAGTATTTCTGAAAGAAGAAGGTCTTGTTCTAATTGGGTTATCTTTCTTTCCCAGAAACGTGTTTTCAGGATGTGCTAAGCTGCTTATGGATTGTCTTTTCTAGATGGAGTCTTCAGAAGTTAGTGTAACCAGAACTTCTATATCTGCAAAAAAATTTACCCTTCTTTGACTTTTGAGAGCCAAGCTTATCATCAATTCTGACACTAAGAGATTAATAGTTCCAGAGCCAATAATCTTTTCTTTCTGGTAGCCTCCAGATTTAAGTTCCAGGCTTTGGAACATATGCTTTCTTCCCATCATGTCTTGAGAGCATCTAGAGTCCAGGCACCAAGACTGGTGTTTCAACCTTGTTGTTAAAGACATCTGTAACATAAATGATTTTGTCCTTTGGTACCGATATCTTTTTGGGTCCTTGTTTATTAGAGTTTCCGAAATTCTATTTGAATTTTGGTTTTGCAGAGAAAGCATTACTGGTATATTTTATATCATGTGTATGTCCATATGTAAAGTGTGAATAGAGAGGTGTGTGTTTTATAACTATAACATCCACTTTCTTTGGTTGAGATATTTCTTCTCCCCTTGGTTTCACATATAATATACCTTTTCAGCCGTTTCTGCTAACTCCATAGATCATTGAAGCCATCTTGCTTCTATCTATGTTTTTAGCTAGAAATTTTTGAAAGCTATAATCATATTCTTTTATGATGTTATCAGAACTGTTCGAAACTTATGAAACTGTTTCTTTATGAGCTTTTTATAATTTATTTTTAATAACATAGTTTTCATTTTCATGTTTAGAGATGGTTTCTTTTAGCTCAGAGTTTTATGTTTTTAGTTTCTTAGTTTCTTCAGAGTCACATACTAGATCCTTTTTCAGCTTCTTATTTTTGACTCGAAGTTGCTGATATCTTTCATGAATTTCTGACAGACTTTCTTCTAATTGAGATATAGAAAAGTTAGAGAATACCTCTTATGCCTCTGAGTCTGACTTTGATCCATATGGTTCAGTGTCATCTGATACGTTGGCCATTAAGGCTATATTGGCTCGTTCATCTTTTGATTCTGTTTCAACTTCAGAAGATTCTGAGTTGTCCCATGTTTCCATAAGACTTTTCTACTTTTCTTTGGAGAACTTATTTTTAGGCTTTTCTTTTTGAAGTTTTGGGCAGTCGCTTTTGTAATGACCTTGTTCGTTTCATTCTTAGCACACAATATCTTTGTTTCTATGTTTTCTGTATCCAAAAGATGATTCAGAGTGATTCCCCGTTCTTATGGGATTTCTAAACTTCCTCTGCCTATGCTTCCACAACTGATTGACTCTTATGGAGAGAAGAGATAGTTCATCTTCTTCTGACGAGGATCCACCAAAGTTTTATTATTTTTCATGACAAACTTTAGGTTCATATTTTTTATTAGATTTAAGAGAGAGAGAGAGAGACTTACCTTGCTTCTAGGGCTCATCTTCTTCTAGTTCTATCTCATGACTTCTCAAGGAGCTGATAAGTTCTTCAAGAGATAGTTTTTCTGATCTTTGCCTAGTTTTAAGGTTGTGACCATGGGTCTCCATTTCTTGGGTATGCTTCTGATGATTTTCTTTACATGATCTGCTGTTGAGTACCCTTTGTTCAGAACTTTTATCCCATCAACCAGAATTTAAAGCCTTGAGAACATTGTTTCAACTGTTTCATCTTCTTCCATCTTGAAGGCCTCATACTTCTGAATGAGTGCAAGATCTTTGGTTTCTTTGACTTGCGTGTTGCCTTCATGCGTGATTCTCAGAGAGTCAAACATGTTCTTAGCTGATTCTCTGTTTGTGATCTTCTTAGACTCGGTGTACGAGATAGCGCTCAAGAGGATTTTTCTGGCCTTATGATGATTTATGAGTTCTTTCTTTTGCTGATCTGTCATTTTCTTTCTGTCGATCTTCTGACTGCTTCCGTCAGCTGGATGACTATAGCCATTAGTTACCATATCCCAGAGATCAGCATCATGAGCTAGAAAGAGACTTTAAATCCTGTCTTTCCAGTAATCAAAGTTTTCACCATCAAAGGTTGGAGGTTTACTATTGATTTTGTCTTTCTCATCATGATTATCATTGCTGATGATCTGACTTGGTCCCACCATAGTGTTTTTCTTGCTTGGATCTTTTTCTGACATAATTAAGTGTTTGCACCCAGAACCAGGCGCTCTGATTTCAATTGAAGAATGGAAAAACACGAGAAGGGGGGGGGGGGGGGTAAATTGGGGTTTTTAAAATTAAAGCAGTAGACACATAGGTTATCCTGGTTCGTTTGAACTCAAACTAATCCAGTCCACCAGCCAAGGTGATTTCGCCTCTCTCAAATGAGGTCTTAATCCACTAATCAAACTTGATTACACAGATACAATGACTACTGTTAAAGTCTTCTTGAGTTTAATCCACAAATCGGTTTTCTGAAGGTATCACAAGATAAAAGAATTTAGATTCTGTACAAAGATGTTTTCTAAACAAAACTATATCACAATTGTGATGTATACACAATTGAAAAGCACAAGATAGAAAGGTAATAATATTTGTTTTCCAGTGCGCAGTAGTGTTGTATATGTTCTCTTCTTCAAGTCTTCTTTATATAGGCGATGCATGAGAGACATGAGAAGATGCTTTTGGAAGGTTGATAAATTGTAGTTAATATACTTTCCAAAGATAGAGATTCTGTCTTGGTTCAACTGTTACTTTTTTATTTGTAATGAATGAGTTTGTAACGCTTCATAACATTGCTTTCTTGGGATCATATCAGAAGATGGATATTACCGTTGAGACTTCTTTTGTTCTTCCAGAACTTTACTTTTTCGGAATATCAGAGTTTTTTCTCTGTAGCGTTGGTGCATCCAGAAGTTGTAACATTAGAACTTCTTCATTTAAGCGTTTTACACGGATTTGCTTCTAAGTATGATGTGTCAAAACAGAGCTTCAAAAATGAAACTTTCTCATCTTCTATTCTTCTTACATTAGAATTTTTCTACATATTAAAATACATTATTAGAGAGCATATTTGTTCTTTATATATATATATATATATATATATATATATATATATATATATATATATATATATATATATATATATATATATATATATATATATATATATATATATATATATATATATATATATATATATATATATATATATATATATATATATATATATATATATATATATATATATATATATATATCATGTGTTTGTTATCATCAAAACTCTTACAAGGATGTAGAACCAAACTATGTTCTAACAATTTCAAGTTATGGATATCTTCCTCACCTATAGTTGTTTATTGGGTCGTCCTTGGATCCATGAGCATGTGTTGTTACCTCTATCCTACACCAAAAATTTAAATTCGTCAAGAATTGCAAAGTGGTGATTGTTAATGGTGAGCAGCCCATGTTCTTATCACATTTATCCTCTTTCATCTATGTTGAAGCGATATTCCAAGCTTTATCCATTGATAATGTTAAGAAGAGTGAAGATTCCATCTCCTCGTTTAAAGATGCTCAGCATGTTGTTCAGAAGGGTCCTAGTAGTGTTTGGGTCCAGGTCATTAATCTACCAGAAAACAAGAACAAGACTAGTTTAGGTTTCTCGCCTCATAAAGTTGAAGCTGCAAGGCCAAAGTCTGCTTTTCATTTGTATTCAGATATATTCCATAGTGAGGGCTTTATCAATCCGACTCCTCTGGAATTTGATGCTATTATTGAAGATGACTCAGAGCTAGAAAGGCCAGATTATGTGATACGCAGTAGAAGAGTTCAAAATTGGACCTCTGTTGATGTATCTAGTTGCGTTCACATCTCGAAGTAATTTGTTTTGATTTATTTCGAAAAAAATCCTTCCACTCTTCCCAAGGTGAAAGTGATATGTTTGGGCTTATCTTTGTTTCAATTTTTAAAATCATTATTAAAACTTATTTTTTTATCCAATTTTGTTTTTATTTCATGCTTTTTCTTGGAAAATGATATTCTAAAAAACCCTTTAAAAATAAATTGTCAATAAATCTGTATAATCACTTGTTGCATTTATCTGTTTCTAAAATCAAGCATAATCATATGTGCAGAATAATTAATAAAACCGTTGAAAACAATGACCCTACACCATCTCCCAATTTTGAATACCCTGTGTATGAAGCTGAAGAAGAGGAGTTGATTAAAATTTCGAGAGAGGTTTATCGGTTGCTTGATCACAAGGAGAAGAACATTCATCCATATAAAGAGCCGTTAGAGACGATTAACTTGGGTTCTGAAGAAGATCAGAAAGAAGTCAAGATTGGGGAACTACTTCATCCAGATGTGAAAAGTTAGTTAATTGATCTTTTGAAGGAATACATTTATATCTCCGCTTGGTCCTATCAAGACATGTCTTGTCTATATACTAATATTATGGAGCATCGTTTGCCATTGAAGCCCGAATGCCCACCTATATAGCAGAAGTTAAGGAGGACTCACCCTGATATGGTATTTAAAACTGAAGAAGAAGTTTTAAAGATCAATGTTAGTTTCCTTATGACATCAGTTTATCCTCAATGGGTTGCCAATGTTGTTCTTGTTCTAAAGAAAGACGGAAAAGTCCGCATGTGCGTTGATCACATAGACCTGAATAAGGCCAGTCTAAAAGAATATCCCCCCTTCCACATATTGATATGTTGGTAGATAATATAACAAAATCCAATGTTTTCTCCTTCATGGATGGATTTTATGGGTATAATCAGATTAAGATGGCTCCCAAGGACTTGGAAAAAATAGCATTTACCACACCCTGGGGAACATTCTGTTACAGAGTGATGCCCTTCAGGTTGAAGAATGTTGGTGCAACGTACTAGAAGGCTATGATAACCCTATTCAATGATCTGATGCATAAAGAAATTGAGGTATATGTTGATGATATGATTTCCAAATCTCAAACTGAAGAGGGTCATGTAGAAGACTTGTTAAAAAAATTTCAGCGTTTGAGGAAGTACTGTCTCCGCTTGAATCCAAACAAGTGCACTTTTGGTGTCTATTCTGGAAAATTATTGGGCTTCATTGTTAGCCAGAAAGGTATTGAAGTTGATCTTGATAAAGTTAGTTCAATTAAATAAATTCCTGCACCAGGAATCAAAAAGCAAGTCAGGGGTTTCCTCAGACGTTAGAATTATATCTCCAAATTTATTTCTCATATGACTGCTACTTTTGAGCCGATCTTTAAGCTTATGAAGAAGGATCAGGTTTGTATGTGGAATGATGATTGCCAAAGGGCTTTTGATAGTATCAAAGAGTATCTTCTCAACCCTCATATCTTTCTCCCTCCTGTTGAAGGAAGACGCTTGATTGTGTATTTGACTGTGTTGGACAATTCCATGGGTTGTATCTTGGGTTAACAAGATGAAATGGGAAGGAAGGAATATGAGATTTATTACCTGAGAAAGAATTTCACTGATTGGAGTCACGATATTCACTTCTTGAAAAGACATGTTGTGCTTTGGCCTAGGATACTAAGCGTCTGCGACAATATATGTTGAATCATACTACTTGGTTGATATCCAAAATGGATCTAATTAATTACATCTTTGAAAATCCTGCTCTTACCGGAAGAATTCCCTGTTGGCATATGCTATTTTCTGAATATGGTATTGAATACTGTACTTATAAGGTTGTTAAAGGAAGTGTGTTGGCAGAGTACCTTCCTCACCAACCAGTTGATGATTACTAGTCCGTCAAATTTGACTTCCATGTTGAGGATGTGATGTATTTGAAAGTTAAAGATTGTGATGAGCCTTTTCTGAGGAAGGACCAGATCCTGAATCCCGGTGGGGTTTAGTGTTCGATGGAGTTGTTAATGCTAATGGAAAAGGAATTGGTGTTGTGATCATTACTCCCCATGGTTCCCACATCCCTTTTAATGCAAGGTTGATGTTTGATTGTACCAATAACATGGCAGAGTATGAAGCATGTATCATGGGTCTCGAAGAAGCCACAAATTTAAGAATCAAGATTCTTGATGTATATGGAGACTCAAGTTTGGTAATTAATCAAATTTAAGGATAATGGGAGACTCGTCATCCTGGCTTTATTCCTTACAAAGATTATGCAAGGAGGTTGTTGCCCTTCTTCAACAAAGTTGAATTTCATCACATTCCTTGAGATGAAAATGAGATGGAAGATGCCTTGGCCAACTTTTCCCTCTATATACAAAATAAAATTCTCGAATGAAGCGCCTCAAATTACAATCAGACGTCTTGATAGACCTGCTCATGTGTTTGCAGTAGAAGAAGCACCAAATGATAAACCTTTTGTATTATGATATCAAGCATTTCCTTAAAACACAAGAGTACCCACTCGGGGCATCAAACAGAGATAGGAATACTTTCAGAAGGTTGGGAGGTAGTTTCTTCCTCAATTAAGATGTGTTATACAAGAGAAATCATGACATGGTTTTACTTAGATGTGTGGATAGACATGAAGCAGACATGTTAATGCATAAGATTCATGAAGGTTCCTTTGGTACCCATGCCAATGTACATTCAATGGAAAAATATGCTTAGGGAATGTTACTATTGGTTAAAAATGGAATCTAACTGTTACAAATTTGTGAAGAAGTGCCATAAGTGTCTGATTTATACTGACAAGATTCATGTGACTCAAACCCTTCTCAATGTTATCTCCTCTCTATGGCCATTCTCTATATGGGGTATTGACAGGATTGGAATTATTGAGCCCAAAGCTTTGAATGGAAATAGTTTCATCTTAGTGGCTATTGATTACTTCACAAAGTGGGTGGAAGCAACATCTTATGCTAATGTGACCAGGAAGGTTATGGTCCGGTTTATTAAGAATCATATTATCTATCAGTATGGTGTGCAAGCAAGATTTTTACTGACAACGGCCCAAATTTGAATAATAAGATGATGAAAGATCTTTGTGAAGTTTTCAAGATTACACATCACAACTCTTCTCATTACATGCCTAAGATGAATGGGGTTGTTGAATGGGATTGTTGAAGCTTCCAATAAGAACATTAAGAAGATCATTCTGAAGATGATTGTTACATATAAGGATTTACATGATATGCTCCCTTTCGCTTTGCATGGGTATCGTACATCCATTCATACTTCAACGGGGGCAACCCCTTTCTCTCTTGTTTAGGGTATGGAAGAAGTTCTACCCGTTGAGGTTGAGATTCCATCTTTGCGTGTGATAAAGGAAACCAAGTTGTTAGAGGTTGAATGAGTCCAAAACAAATTTGACCAACTGAATTTGATTGAAGAAAAGAGGATGATTTCCTTTTATTATGGCTAGTTATACCAAAAGATAATGAAGAAATCATTTGATAAAAAGGCCAGACCTCGTGAATCCAGAGAAGGTGACCTCGTGCTCAAAAAAATCTTGTCATATAAAACTGGTTCTAGGGGCAAGTGGACTCATAATTATGAAGGCCCATATATTGTCAAGAAAGACTTCTCTGGTGGTGCATTGATTCTTGAAACAATGGATGGTGAGGAGTTCCCACGTTTCGTGAATGCTGATGCTGTCAAGAAATACTTCTCTAAAAGAAATAAATAAAAGAACAACTCGCTAAGTTGAAAACTCGAAAGTGCAAATTAGGATAAAATGAGCGTCTCAGTGAGATGAAAATTCGAAAGGGTGGTCCAGGAAAAAATTAGAGACATAAACAGAATAAACCATCCCAGTAGATTGAAAACCCGCAAGGGAAATCTAGGTAAAAGTTATGGATTCCTGGAAAGTAACTGCATCAGACAAGACTTAACCATTGAAGCAACAATCTTCCTCAGATTTTCATCACTTCTTAACTAAAGCCCAATCATATGAACAAAGTTATTATGGAGAATAATGGTAATTGTATTACAATGTACATTTTCCATGTACTTACCATTTTATAAACTTTGTAATCATCTATGAAATCACGCCATTTATGGATTGCCATTCTATTAATAAAGTTTGAGCCTTTATCCGTTTCTTTGCAATTCTTATTTTATTCTGCTTACAAAAATTTCATTTATTATTGATAGTAAATTTTGAAACAAAAGAATTTAAATAATAAAGCATGTTTTTGAAAATTTGCAAAAAAATTTACTTTGATTAGTGAATCAAAAGAATAGAAAGCAGTCGTTCCAAGGATGAACCAATCTTAAAGTGTGAAATGTAACTTTTCTCCCCTTTAGTATAGGACCCTTCTCTAGTTATCCTCCAGAAGCCTTTAGCACGTTGTTATGCACTGGTGTGGTGTTTACTTCCCACGAGGTTTCTTGGCCTGATGCTTGTTGACAGTTCTTCATTCTTCAAGAAATGTGAAACCTGTTTGTTGTTTTCTCTCAACAGATATGATATCACCTCCTCCTGCGAGGTCTATATGTTATTTCCCAGTGAAGCTTAGAGGATGTTTTGTGTTAGCCGTGAAGCTTTGTGGATTGTTGCTATAGGAGTATGCTTTGTTCACTACTATAGAACGCGTAAACAACAATGCCATGGTCACCACGGTTCTTCATTACACCGTGGTGACATCTCTAAACTAAGTCACTCCCATATTATTTGTGTTTTTTTATTAAATATTATTTGTATATTACAATAGTTGAGGAGCCGACCGTGGTGAAACCATCAAGCTTTCATGGGTTCGAAACTCAGCACCATCATATATATTATTCCTTTAATGTTAAGACATGCCTTTTCTTTTTTATTTATTTTTAAATAAAAAACTTAAAGGGTTATGACTATAGTTGATATGTTCCACCGTTGTGATATAGTTAGTTTTTTTATTTAAAATTTTTAATTGTAAACTAAACTCTGGCGCTACTTTATAAAATTCACTATGAAAGTAATATATCATAACGGTTGCTGGTATTGGCAGTGGTGGTATCTTTATAATATTATACACTCCTATTTAGCTTGTCTCTTCAATATCCTTTTTTCCATTGAAAAAAGAAACTAGACGAAACAATAAACGATTTCAACCTTAAACCATAAAGTTCAATATTGTGCCACAATACACGATTTCAACCAAAACACCATCGTTCACCCTAGCTTGTCTCTTCAGTATCGATTCTTCACTGTGTATTTTCATTTTCATCATAATCGTCAAGGAGGTTGACAACATGATCGTGACATCGAGAAGGAAGAGTACATTAACCAAGTTGTCACTGTCGAGAAGGAAGATAACAACAATAACAACACCGTCGTTGCCGTAAGAAGGAATACAACACCAACACCAACATCATTTACTTAGTCATCACGTTTAGGGTACGTAAATATTTTCTCCATGCATCAGTAAACTTCATTTTCCATTGTTGTGGTTTTTATTATTTATGTTGTTGTTATTGTTTTGGAACATAGATATCGACCTTGTCGAGTTCTTCTTCTGATACTAGCGAAGAAACTCAAACAAATGAGAGATGTGAGAATGAAACTCAATCTAAAAGATCATAAAGAGGTGTCACAATGGTGCCCTAATTCACATCAGTCCACAACTCATCAGGTGAAAAAATTCCGGTCGAGTTTGATTCGTTCTACAAAGTAGTTGATTGTGAACATTACTCTACTTTTAAGAGTTATGTTGTGTTCCTTGGACGTAGAAAAGTAAGTATATTGATAGATGATTGGAAACAAGTGGATGAGAAAGTCAAAGAAAGCATATGGACATACGTTAAGGTATTACATACTATAATTTTCATATATTCGATATCACTACCTATAATTTCTAATACATTGATTTAAATGTAGTTGAATTTTGATTTTACCGGTGACTCAAAGTTGAAAAAAAGTGGATCTCTTATGCCAGTACTCATCGGAAGGGATTTAAGTCACAACTCACTGCTGGCTACATTAGGAAGCCTAAGAGCGGTATTGATCATCCATGGAAAAGATATAATTTTATATCGAAGAAGCAATAGAAAAAGTTTGCGAAGATACATCATTATGAGGAATTCAACGTTAGTACTAGTCTTATTTAACTGATAATGTTATGCTAATAAGTTATAGATACTAATCATATATATTTTTCAATATGTGAATAACAGGCTAAAAGCCAAGTAGGAATACAAAACAAGGCAAAGAACATGTACCCCCATAGTTTGTCTCGTGGGGGCTACAAGAAACTTGAGAAAAGAATCATGCTTGAAAAATAAACACAAATAGGAGATAATCGCATCCTATCTCCACCGTCAAGACATGAGAAATGGAAGAGGGCTCGATTAAGACTAAATAGAGATTACACCTCTCAGGCGTCCAAAGTAGTTGCCGAGAAAATTGTAAGTATGATTTGTTTTTCTTATGTTATTTGTTATTTAAATATGTTGGTAACAATATATGTAAGTTGCTCATGTTCTGTAGGATAAGTTGGTTGAGGCGGCCCGCGAAGGCACATTTGTTCCAAAATCACGACATGACATATTAGTAGAAGCAATCAGAACAGATGAGCATGGTGGGCATGTCCGTGGTGTTAGAGAAGGTGTCGTCTTGGGGTCATTCTTTGGGTCTAAAAAAAAAGGTACCAAAAGCCCAAAATTTAATGCACACAGACAAAAGATTGAGAATGTTGAGAAGTAATTATAAGAACAAATGAGGATGTTAGACAAGTAGAGGGAAAAAAGGGATAAATATATGGAAAGGTTTCAAGAGTTATATTCAGTATGTACTTTACTTGAGATTTTAGTGTTTATCAGAAATATATGATATATATTGTGCACATTTTTGTTTTATATTCTAATTGAATATTAAGATGTAGAGATTAAGTGCAAAACCTCGAACAACGTACAAATGAAGATCAATGTTATGTTGATGGTGATGATGATCATGATAAAATTCCAAGTATAAGTGTTGTATGTTGTGCTTCTACAAAAGGTAGTAATTGTTCATCCCCTTCCCCCCTCCAGATAACCGTAATGAGTTAATGGACCCTAACACAAATGAAATCACCATGTTATACTTGAACGTTGCAGTGATAAATGATACACAACATCTCCCGCTAGAACATTGTTCATATTTGGAGTTATTCTATTACAGTCCTGAAGATGTGAGGGGCTTTCTCGATGGATATAAGTGGCTGGACGTAGGGATATTGCAAGTTTGGTGCATGTAAGTATATAGTTTAATATACATGTCATTATAGAATATTATCATTTTTTGTATTTCCTAAATTAATTTATTCATTTTCTTTAACCATTTAGGTACATTCACCATATTTGTATAGAGTTAAATAAATCAAGTATTTATGGAATCTTGGATCCAATTTTTATTCTATGGGCATTTGTCGTGTTACAGATTTTAATCGAAGCGCGAACGGAGTCGAAAGACATAAGAGTCGCCATCAATGTTATTTATCCCGAGAGAGGGAAAGGAAACACTGAGTAAAACTGAGATAAGGAAAAGAGCATGGTCATCGCGACGAAGAGAAATGGGTAAGGAAGTCGTTTACCCAAGGGGAAGGTATTAACACCCCTCACATCTGTGGTGCTCCACAAGATCCACTTAAGTTTGTTCTAATCTAAGGGTGTATAAAAAATCTATGTCTAAAGCTTAATTATAAAAGGGAAAATGAAAATAGGGAATGCGTGCAAAATAAATCACGGGGAAAAGAAGGAAATATTTACAAAGTTTCGCTCGATTGAGCCCCGCGACCAGATGCCTACGTATCCCTTTTAAGGATTCAGAGTGTTGTAGTTCGGCTCAATAGTTTTCGTTTGTTGTGTGTTTTTTATAGACGATTCTAGTGAAACATATCCTTTTTGAAAAGGTTTTAAAAGGAAAAGTCCAAAGACAAAAAGGTTTGTATTGGTTTGTGTTTTTTACCTTGAAAAATGATTTGGTGATTTGAACTACATTAAAGTCTATGACATGAGAGACTTTGGGTGGTCGATCCAAATGTCTCGTGCCCAAAGGAATCATGTAAGGCTCATAGCACATGGTTCTTGTCATTATTGTTAAGTGTTTTGAGAAGTGTAAAAGAAGAAGAAGTTTTAGTTTTAACATGGATTCATAAGAGAAAAGACTAACAAAAGGGGATCTTAATCCTAGAAGTTGTCATGCTTATGGATCTAAAGTTGGGATAAGAGGGAGACCTACCTAATGTTGTCATGCATGGATAGTAAACCTAAGGTCTATTTAGTTAAAACTTAGAGAAGAATGAACT
This sequence comes from Vicia faba, assembly GCA_948472305.1. NCBI lineage: Eukaryota > Viridiplantae > Streptophyta > Magnoliopsida > Fabales > Fabaceae > Vicia > Vicia faba. The sequence continues at coordinate 1,058,564,165 of OX451739.1, forward strand.
AAAGATCGTACGGGGAACATGGAAATCTCATAAAAGAGAAGAAGAAGAAGAAGAAGAAGAAGCAAGCTAGCAATCATACTTAAATAAGAGAGAAAGTAGGCAAACATTACAAGTATAAATGCAATAGGGTAAATACCTAAGAATATAAGAAGAGATGATGAGACATCAAGTAACAAATATAGAAAGGATAATAAAACATCAATATGAAGGAGGGATGATAAAACATTAAGCATTGATTACAAAACATCATGTAAAGATGAAAAAACATCAAGTATGGATGACAAAACATCGTGTAAGAGATGACAAAACACCATGTAGGAGATGAAAAAACATCATGTAGGAGATGACAAAATGTTATGTAAGATATGACAAAACATAATGTAAGAGATGACAAAACATCATGTAGGAGATGAGAAAACATCACGTAAAGATGACAAAACATCACGTAAAGAAGACAAAACATCGTGTAAGAGATGAAAAAACATCATGTATGAGATGATAAAAAATCATGCATGGATGAAAAAGCATCATGTTTAGATGACAAAACATCATGTAAGAGATGAAAAAACATCATGTAGGAGATGACAAAATATCATGCATGGATGACAAAACATCATGTATGGATGACAAAACATCATGTAAGAGATGACAAAATATCATGTAAGAGATGACAAAACATCATGTAAGAGATGACAAATAATCATGTAAAGATAAAAAAACATCATGTAAGAGATGACAAAATATCATGTAGGAGATGACAAAACCTCATGCATGGATGATAAAACATCATGTATGGATGATAAAACATCAATCAAATATGATAAAACATCAAGTAAAGGAGGGATGATAAAACATCAAGTGAGAAGTGGGATGATAAAATATTACACAAGGAGGGGGGTGAAAAAACATCAAGCGTGGATGAGAAAATATCAATCATGGGATGATAAAACATCAAGTATAGGGAAAAGAAATTATACAAAGCACATAAAAGAAATGGCCAAAGGAGGAAAGTCAAGCGATATTCAATTTAACAAGTAAAGATAAAAAGGAGAGAGAGCATAATTGAAGAATCATGCAATGTGTGACTGATATAGTAAGTTAACTCAAGATGAGACTCAAGAGTAACCAAGTAAGATGATGAAACTTCATACACAAGAAAAGTCACCTAGTTGATGAACAACATCATCTAAGATAGATAATACTTGTCTTAAATGAAATGAGATTGATAAAGATCAAGTAAGGGTGCAATGACATCTTAAATTTCATGGGATAATAATGAAACCCTCACAAGATATCGATCATGAACTTAAAGACTCAAGCAATGTCAACAAGATAACATACTCAAGTGTCATGATATATGGCAAAGTATAGTCCCTTTGATGCATACAAACAATATGATTTAAATAAAATAAATTCAATGTTCTTAGATGTTATGGGAAGTATCCAACATCAAGATACATTCATGGGACATGGCAAAAAAGCTCACGAGGCAATCAATAGACAATGATGCTCAAAACACAAGTATGAAGAAGAATGTGACTTCTTATATGTCACCATATTGATTAGAAATTGAGTGCTTAACCAAGGATCAAAGAAGTAGGAGAAATTAGATAAAAATAGAAGATAAAACATCAACACCTAACAATGATATCATGTCACCAAAGTAGGATAGAAAAGAGATGATAAAAGATCATGTAATAAACACCTACAGTTATATTGTGTCATCAAGGTAGGAGATAAGAGAAAAGATGGAAATTAGACTATTACTCATCATACATGAGAATTAGAGACTTACTCAAGATATAAGGTGCTTATATAAGATACCTAAAGAAAACCTACTTAGATAAGCAAGTAAAGAAGAAAGAACACGCACATAGGTAAACACCTAAGCAAGTAGTCAAGTAGAAGAAGAGATAACAATTGAACAATAAAACATACCTACAAAGGTAAGAATTTTGGTCATGCATATCTATCCTACTTTTCATGGAAAGACTAAATGAAAACGATGCGAGAATGATCAGTAAAGAGAGCAACGATGACACCTAACAGAGAAGGTTTATTGCCTCTTCAAAACGCGCAATATAAGAAAACTCTACTGAGAGCTTCCTTGAACTTCCTCGATAAAGATCACCCTCTTACCTTGCTTCAAAGACTCGTACTCAAAAGTTTGTGAATTTTACCATCGATCAACCAATAATCAAGCGTACACAGGTTGCATGAACAACCGATCATAAAATCATGGAAAAAGTAACTACAAAATAATTGTAATGCTTGGTGTAGGGATCAAGGAAGTTTAATCGGGTTATGATTAACCAAGGGATATACTTGATTAATCTCGGGATAATAGGTGATCCTACTTTTAACCATGAGACCCTTTTTTCATGGACACTTGGTGTATGGACCAAAGTGATTGATTCAGGTTATGATTAATTGATGCAAGCAAATGCTTCAATTAATCTGTGAGAACGGCGACGCCCATACTCAACTATGAGACCCTTTTGAAAGCTTGGTCATATGTATATTTGTGACTAATCCATACAAGCATACAAACAAGTAAATAAATTATTACAAGTCCGAGGGAATGGGGGTACATAATTTATGAATGGGGATGACATGAAAAATAAACTCTCAAGCTATAATTAAATCACACAATATAAGTGTAGTGGTAGAAATATTTTGACTAAGCCGTTGGATTGACTTAACTAGTACAAATCAAATAAAAATAGCCACCTTGCTTTATTGTTTCGAAAGGAAACGGGAAAAGAGTGAATAAACCCAAAAAAATAGGGGGAGAGAATCTAGGTACGAGGGTTGATTATGTAAATGGAAGGTATTAGAATCCTAAACATATATGGTACTCCACAGGAACGTCTTTGAAAATCTGAGTATTTTGGCTATAAAAGGTGTATACAAAATAAGATGGTGGAGATGAGAAAAGAAGTATGCTTTTTACAATTTTTACACCCATCGCGGTTGCGAATCTTTAGTGCCTATGTACCACCTTCCGTGCAATAAGGGATCAGGGTACTCGTAGTTTACCTCAAAAAATTTAAAACACACATGTGTTGGTTAATTTTAAGAGAAGAGACATTGTTTTACCCCAAAATTTTCCCTCTCATTTATCAAGACTTTTCTCACAAGACTTCTTGAACTCAAGACAAGATTAGGGTTTTGTTCAGCTCAAGGCATCACCTTGCACTAATAACCTGAAATTAGGGTTTGAGTTTGCACAAGGATTTTTGGACCATCAATGCTTCATATGACTTTCATATACCATATTGGACCCCTAATATTGCTCATGTCAAGTTTCAAGCCTTGAATCACATTTTTGCTCAGTCAATTGGACAGTTGACCTAAAAATCAGCTGTATTGGGGAAAAAGTCAACCATGGCCAATTTACAGTCAAACTTCATAATTTTTTATCCACATCAACATTCTAGGCTCCTATGTACCATTTTATCAAGTTTGGATCACAACTCCTCAAGAAATTTGATCAAATCATCAAAAGGGCAAAATGGTCAAAATTAGGGTTTTAATTGAGAAAGGGCAATTTCTGATTTTTAACCTAGCCAATGAGCAATTGGGTTCAAACATGATTTCAATGGTTCAATGGCATCATCTTAACCTAATTACATAGTTCAAAAGATCTCAAGTTCATTGGATTGACAGATGAATTTTGCAGTCAACTGATCAAAAGTCAACTATACATTGAAAAGTCAAACTTTGACTTTTTGGTCAAAATCAAGTGCCAAAGGTCATAATTCATCAAGATATGTCAAAATGTGAAACTTTTTGACCAAGAAACATAAAATTTCAAATTAGGGTTTTAATTTGAAAAAATTTCATAACTTAGAATTTTTCTAAGTATGGAAATTTTCTTATTTTTCCCAACTTTTCACAACTTTTTCACCATGATGAAATTGGATTCAAAGAAAACTTCCAACATGAAAGTTGTAATCCTCCATGAAATATACAACTTGTATTCACAAAGTTTTCCCAAAATATTCTTTGATCTCAAGTTATGAATTTGTGAATAGGGGTCCATGAACTAAATGACTTAGTGAAAATTTGTCCTAATTTAGGCAGTTTTTTGACCCAACTTCATGGATATTTTTCACCTAGTTCCAAGATGTATCTCAAAATTTATTTCAAAGATGGATTTTAGATAACATTTCAAGATTTCTAAAATTTCCAAGAACTCTCCAAGATCATTTGTGGTTAGGGAGAATCGAAGAAGAGAAAATGGCATTTTGTCACTTTTGTTCAAGCCATTTTCACAATGCACCAAGTTGCAAATCTGATCAAGCATGCTTGTACCTTGCATTACAGGTCCTAAACCCCTTCTACACTCCATAATTAAATTCTAACTCAATGGATAATGGCTTTATTTTGGCTTTTGGAGCATTGTACAAAGAATAAATCTATTAATGGCATAAAGGGCACATTGCCATTTTCATAAAGCAAGCTTTTTGCAACTTTACAATTCTTGATCCATGGACATGTTTCTTTGTTACAAGCAATGTCCACAGATATCAAGCAATGTTTACCAAACCTTGGAAGCCCTAGAACTAGCAAGTACAACCCTTTGGCACAAGTCACTTCACTTTTCTTCAAAGGCAAGAAAAGTTGCAAAAGTCCAAAGAACTTGTACATCTGATAAAGAGTGGACTTGGCATCATTCCAAACATATTGACAAACATATCACAAGGCAAGAACACAAATGCTTATGATCTGAAACTCTCTAAAACTCCAAAACACAAATTTCTGCCCAAAACTACCAGTTTCTGCAAAACACTAGCCACTTCACTTTTGGCTCGTGCGTTTCTTGTTTCTACACTTCAAACACCTTCCATACATCCTACCAAAGCTATCCAAGCATTCATCCTGCAACTGTGAGATCTGTTTTAGACATCACCATTTTCAAACTTGAAGGTTGCAGCTTGACTTCTACAGGGAGTTTCAGCCATCCACAAAGCCAACTAAGCATTGGAATAGCTTGAGGGAACTTCAAGGAAGCTCACACGATCCTCAGGCCTCACTCAAAGTCCCCACATTTCCATATCCAAATCCAACTGAAGGAGGTATTTTTCAAAACTTTATCTCTCTATTTAGGCATCCTCAAGCCACGATTTGTGAAGTAAAGATGTAGTCTCTAGCATGGTGAAGCTGTACATATGCATAGTTGTCATTTATATTAACTGAGCTAAGAGAATTTGAATGTTGAACATGCTGAAAAAGTTAGGTCAGAAATTAAGGGTTATAAAATTCTCTCTGACCTTTGAGAGTTAGGTCACAAAATGGATATGGTTGGAATCGTGATAAAAAATGCTACAAGTTTCATGTTGTAAGTTTTTTGCTTTTGTGCAAGTATGTGAGAGTTGCAGGTTTGAAAAAAACGCGCACATGGAAGAAGCCAATGACAGGGACGAAGCTGATGATCTGGGATTTTTGCAATTTTGGCCTTTTTGTTTCTACTTTTTGCCCCCCCCTGCATTACTTTTGCACCCCCTTTGCATATTTTGTTTATTTTTCATATTTTATTTTTATTTTTATGTTTATTGATTTTAATAATTTTTTCTGAACATTAAAAAATCACAAAAACATTTTCCTGATTTTTTTGCAATTTTATTTTATTTTTTCCACATATAAAATAGTTTTATTTTAATAAATAGAACTTATTTTCTTATTTATTTGTAAATACATTTAATAAATACCATATTTTTTCATTTTTTTATTTTATACATAAAATAATTATTTCCATACATATTTTAATTTTTATTATTTGTACATAATTTTATTTATTATTTTCTTGTATAAAAAATGGACAAAATAAATAAATATAGAACATATATTTTCTTTTAATCAAAAATTAGGGTTTCCCCTTTCAAAAATAATAATATTTTTTCTCTTATTTTTAGGGTTTAAATAAATTATTTTTCTCATACAAAAATCAAATACAAAATATTTTTGCATAAATACATTTTATTGCATATTTAAATACTTGTTTACTTATTTATTTTTGCACAATAATTCAATTGGGTTGTAATAATATTTTAGGGTTTATTTTGTGCAATATCCCCATTCAAAAACTTATATCCCCCTCCCATAATAATTGTTGTAATAGTTTAGTTTACTTTTACGCAATTTATCGCATTTATACTTATGTAGTAAATTAGGGTTTTGCATGATAAGACAAAAATCAAACAAATAAAATGACCTAATACAAGACAAATCAAGCATCTAAAATTACACACATTGCACACAAACACCCTTAGGGTTTCACCCACTTGGTTGCCTAATTTAAAATGGCCATGGTATGAATGCAAAGTATCTTGGCAAAACAAAACAAAACAAAAGATCATAGTCCCTCGATGACGCTATCAAAAGGTTGCCTAAACAAATGATCTTGGTCCCTCAAAGCTTGCTAAGATACTTGGCAACATTGCTATCATGGTCATACGATGACCCACGCCCGTCCCGTTTAACATCCAAAGATAGGGTTGTTTACCAAATCAATGGTAAATCAACAATGTCAAAGGAATAAAATTGCACAAGAAAGACATTTTGAGTAGGTAGAATGCTTCTAGTTACTTGATCAACTTCAAAACAATCCTTGCTATTTTCAAAAACACACACACATTTCAAAATATTTTCCAAACATCTTTCAAAACATTGAAACATTTTTCAAAAGACAAACATCTTTGTATACATTCTTACGAACGAGAATCATTACAAAGATTGCCTAAACAAAGGCCCCTTTTCAAAATACTTTCAAAACCACACAAAGCATCATTTCAAACAATTTCAAAGCAAAAGAAAGTGATCTAAACAAGTAACTAAGAGCCCATGGAAAACCATGGATGAAAAGGGTGCTAGCACCTTACCTTTTCATAATCTACCCCCCGAACTCAAGAAAACATCTCAAAGGTCTTTCCTGTGCTTTTTTACCTTTCCTTTTGGATAAAAGAAAAGTCGGTGGCGACTCTTGCTAACCGCAACATTTGTGAACACAAACGCAAAACCTCAAGTCAGTTCTCCAACCGCATCACAGAACTGGCGACTCTGCTGGGGAAATTTATAAAAGTGGGGTTACCTTAGGGTTTAGATCACCTTTACATGCTTACCTTGTTTGACTTGTTTGCTTTACACTTTGGTTCTATTGTTTGGGTTTGAATCCTCTAACTGGATTTGGGAAACATTATAGGTAAATAGAAATACGTTGTGGAAACTGTGCGGGGTATACCGACATGGTCTAAGCAATAGCTATGTTAGTGTGACATATTTGTGGGTACCGGTAGCCTTTGAGTGAATCAAAGAGAATACATGGCCGCTGAGTGATGTCATGAAGCACTAATGAACTTCTAGAACCTTTACTTGACCAACTTGGCCTTTTAGGATTTAGTGAGATGACCAGCTTTGGTGCAGTCCGAAGTTGGTAGATACTCGATACTACACTCATTGAGGGTTGGTTCCTTGGAATATTTCGGTCGCCAGTAAAGAGGCTGAATTGAAACAATGAACAAGGAAACAATCCAGTGATATTGAGCTTCTTAGGACCCGGTTACTATTTCTAGGACAGGTTGAGCCAACTAAACTTCAAGAGGGTACTACCTATAAACCCCATGCAAGCCTAAACTAGGAACTTGTGTGATTTGTTTGTACATATATACTTGTGCATAACATTATGGACATCATGAACAACATATGCATCTGTTGTACCCCAAAATTTTCTCTCCCATATTCTTCAAGATTTGGCAAAGTCAATCTCCAGATGATTCAAAATCTTTCAAGGGTTGCACAGTCCAATTGCCTCCTAACACAGTCAAAATTAGGGTTTTGGTTCTTGCAAAGAAATTGAGGTTTTCAAGGGTCCAATCAAGTCCCATATGCCCATATACATTGTCAAGCATCCATATGTCAAGTTTCAAGACTCACAGCATCAAGTTGCAGTCAAAAACCCTAATTACCTCACAGTTAACTGTAGGGGTAAAATGGTCATTTGACAGGCAAAAGTCAAAATTTTTGGTTAACATCTTATTTTGAAGCCACAATCATCATTTGATCAATTCTTGATCATGATTCCACAAGCATGGCTCAAAAAGTCTCAAGATGTCAAAAGTTTCTATTTTTGGACAGTTGAAAAGTCAACTGCAGATTGACCAAGGCATAACTTCTTCATGGTTCATCAGAAAAATCTCATCCAATTCTCATTTTTAAGGGGATGACATTTACTACAACTCATCTTCACATTCCAAGTCCAAGAAATGCTCTCACAAAAAGTTATCAATTTCAACATTATAGGTCATTTTCAAAAGTCAACAAAAGGGCACTTTAAGTCAAAGACCATAACTTGAGATTGGTAAATGAAAATTACATGGGACCAAAGGCATTGGTTATAGGACTTCAAGACCTTTCCAAAATGTCCAAGAACATGTTCATAGCTTCAAAATTGAGCAAGTTATGCATTGGAGAAGTTGGGAAATTTTTGGGAACTTTCAAAAGTCAACTTTGCCTAAAACACTTTATTTTTGCTAATGGGCCTCAAATTCTTTCTTGAATCTTTACCCAAAGCCTATGCACGACCCATTGAACTTAAAATGATTTATTTTCTTATTTTTAATTAATTAATTGAATTTTTATTAATATTAATTCATTTAATTGATTTTAATTATAGGAAAATTAAAAAGATATGGTTTTTGGATCTTTTGTGAAGCAAATCAGATCAGGGCAAGCTGGCAAACTCGTTTCTCAATCAAAAAGGGAAAATCATCCATATTTGGCAAGGTTTTCATTCAAAAAAGATTGGAAATTATATGATTGAAAATCAAGGATTGAAAACATAAATTCATGGACTTTTGGGCCAAGGTTTTAACGTAATTCTCATCACATACATATGCTGAAGGAAACCCTGAATCCCTACACGCACAATTGCTGCAAGAACACCATATGCAACATTGAAAAAAAGTGAAAAAGTTCAAAACTGTTTTCTAACTTCCAGGCAGATTCAAGGAAGTTTGTTGATTCTAATCCCTTGCTGAGAGTTTCCTGAACGTATTGCAAGCACTTTCCAACCTCATAGCTCAAGGAAACGATAAAACAAAGTCACGGTTTTAACAAATATTTTAATAATCGAAATCTAATTTCTATGCATCATTGACATGTTTTGCTTATTGATTTGTATTACTGACATCTTCCTGAAACTTTGTGTGTGGATTAATTGAGTTATAACCTTCTGAATTGAAAGTCACCATGGAAGCACATTAGGGTTCCGAAGCTGTTGAATTAGGGCTTTATGAATAAGGAAAAATTGGACCATATCATGACTATGGTTGAATTCGTCAAGGCCAGACGAATTCAACCAAATCCTCGCGCTCAATTTATGTGATATGTGCTGCTAATCGCTATTATTGGGACTTTTGGTTTGTGGGGGTTTAAAACCCCCGCTATCTTGTTTGTTTTACAGGAAAAACGAAGAAGACAACAGGCGTGGCAACATGTGACTGGTGCATTCAAATGAGTGGCGCGCTTTTTGTGTTCCCAACATAATTAGCACTTTTCATATATTATGTTCATTGATCATTATTATTACAAACAATTGCAGATGGCGCAGTGGTGGTGGACGTGTCTTGCAAACACTGGGACCTGGGTTCGATTCCCAGGTCCCCCACATAATTGTTCTTATTTTGCTTAAAGCTTTCCAATGCAGCAATCATTCAGAGTTCCACCATGCACGCTCAACATAAGCTTGCCAAGTGGCCATGATGCCCAATCCAATGGCAACAGAGTGAAGACCATGATACTCCCAGTCAAACAGCATGCACGTGATCAGTGAAAAGTCAAACAGGCTTGGTCTTTCTTGGGCCAGAATTACTGCAATCTCACCTCCACATGGGCCATATAACCCCCTTGGTTTGCATAGTTTTATTTATTTTCTCTTCTTTTTCAATTCTTTTAATTGTTTAATTATTATTATTAATTCACCATAAATTAATTTTCCTAATAAAAATCAGAAAATCAAAATTGTAAATTATTTTAATTATTTATTAATTTCACCATTAACCTATTTTTGTAAATAAATATTAACAATTAATTTAGTTTAATTTAGGTTTTAATTTTAATCCTTTTTCTTAATAAATAAAAATTGCATAGAATTAGGTTTTGACTTTTTTTTAATCATTTTTATTAATCATCTTTATTAATTATTATTTTTGTACATATAAATGTAAATTAATTAATTAGCTTAAATTAGGTTAACTTTAACATTTTCTTAATAATTAAAATAAACTTAGAACTAGGGTTTTTCTTTTTATTTTAATTTCTTTCTTTTCATTAAATACAAAAAACACAAAAAACATCTTTCTATAATTAATTAATAATTAAGGTTTAATTTTAATTTAATTTCAAGCAAAGGACAAAAAACTCTTAATTTCTCAAAAGGGTCCAAAACCCTCGGACGTTCCAGTTTATTCTTTTCGCGCGTTATTTTTTTGATTATTATGTAACTGTTTCCGGAATGTAATAGTAATTAGGTTTATTGCTTTCTTTACTTTCCGCATCTTTATCAAAAACGGGTCTTTGTATTTTGGCGATGTATAGACCCGCGCCTTGTAATAGCGTAGCTTTTACCTTTCTGTATTTAATTTTCCGCACTCCTAACTGCTAATTGCATGAAAGAATGTACGATAACTAAAAAACAACGTGTAGCTCACAATTGCATGATTCAAGATAATATAACATGAAAACAACACACAATGCACATGCTACTTCTAGGGTACGCCTCACTCGTTGCCTCGAAAGTGGTCGTCAAGCATAGGATGTTTTAGCGGTCGCTCTTATGTCTAAGATCCAGTTGCCTCAAAACGGTTGCCTCAGATTAAAAAGGATCTAGGACATTAGGGTTACTTCTAAGGTGTCCTACTATTGCGTCGGTGACCACACTGTCCCTAAAATCGAATTGACCCGAACACCTCCAACGGTGGTGCTACCTACCCCTCAATGGTGGGATGGCACTACCTTAAGGACTTTTACACAGCCTAATTCCTTAGGGTAGGTAGATGACTCATGGGTACTTTCTCTCTTCAAAAACAAACAAAACAATCTTTTCACACAGACACTTTCAAAAGCTTTCAAAACAAATTTTTCAAACACTCTTGAGGACAGATACAAGAGTCACTCAGAAATCTTTCAATGAAACTTTTTCAAACCCACTCACATTTGAAAAGCAAACCAATTTTTGAAAACATAAGAGCAAGTACCTAAGAGCCCATGGATAACCATGGATAGAAAGGGTGCTAACACCTTCCCTTTCTATAAATCTACCTCCCGAACCGAGAGACATTCTCAATAAGGAATTTTGCTGTGCTTTTGTCCTTTCTAGGTTAGAGAACATAAAAGACGGTGGCGACTCTTGCTTACCGCGACATACGCGATCCAGCTTTAAACAGTCAGTTCTATTTCCACCGATCACAGAACTGGCGACTCTGCTGGGGATATCTTATAAAAGTGAGGTGTACCTTAGGATAGATCATACTTTTGTTTTCAATTTCCTGTTTTGATTGCTTTAATATTGTGGGCCTGTTTTGGGAGTTCTATAGATCCTAACCCGGATCTGGGGGATACCTTTTAGGTAGCAACAAACTGTGAGGGAACTATGCGGGGTATACCGACACAGTTGAAGCAGTTGTTATGTTGATGTGGCACTTTGGTGAGTACCGGTAACCCTTGAGTCAAGTCAAGGAGAGTACGGGGCCGCCGCGTGGTGTCTTGAAGCATCAACTGGCCTTAGGAACCTTACTTGACCATCCTGGCCTCTTTAGGGTAGTGAGATAACTGACTTTGGTGCAGTCCGAAGTTGGTTGATACTCGATACTACACTCATTGAGGGTTGTTTTCTTGGAATATTTTGATCGCCAGTTCAGTGGCTAAATCGAAACAATGAACATAGAAAACAACCCAATGATATTGAGATCCTTAGAACCCGGTTACTTTTGATAGGACAGGTTTTGAGCCCACCAACTTCAAGAGGGTAATACCTAGACCCCATGCTGGCCTAAACTCTAAGGGCTGTCTTGTGTGACTTGTGTGCCTTGCCATGTTTGCTTTTTGTGGATACTTGTGGTGTGTTTTTATCATAATATCATAACATCATACAGCATCATATGCATCCACTAACCACTTCAGGGGTTCGAATCTTCATCTTTGTTCTTGTTTTGTAGGACATGGAAACTATCCGCAGAAAGACAATTCAGATCAACCTTGTAAAGGTCCCTCCTCAGCTTAAGGAACTTACATCTAGGATTCCCAAGAGCTCTTCTTTCAGTGAGAAACATGGAAGACTCATCAGCTTGGTCAACACCAACATTGAGGAAGATATGATAAAGGTCCTCTTCCAGTTCTTTGACCCGTTGCACCACTACTTTACTTTCCCGGATTATCAACAGGTGCCTACCTTGGAAGAGTTCTCCCAGCTTCTGAAGATCCCTATCCTTAGTCAACTACCCTACAACGGTACGGAAAGAGAACCCAAACTTGAAGAGGTTGCTAAAGCATTACGCCTACAACCATCTGACATCAAGGGACATTGGGAAGTTAGAAGTGGTATCAAAGGATTCTTGGCAAAGTTCCTGTTTGAGAAGGCTCAAGAATGTTGGAATTCCCTTGACCTACGAGCCTTTGAAGAAGTTGTGGCTCTCCTTGTCTATGGGTTGGTGTTGTTCCCGAATCCCGATCAGCTTATAGATATCAATGCTGTCAAGATCTTCATGTCCAGGAATCTTATACCTACGTTGCTTGGGGACATCCTTCACTCATGTTACACTCGAACCATGATAAAAAGAGGTGTTCTCATGTGCTGCACTCCTCTCCTGGAAAGGTGGTTTATTTCGCACCTTCCACAACCAGTTTTGAAGAACGAGCGGGGTTTGAGATGGTCACAACGATTAATGACTCTTACGCATGCTGATATACATTGGTGTTCTCGGTCCAGAGAAGACGTCACTATCATTAATCGTTGCGGGGAGTTTCCTAATGTTCCTTTACTTGGAATCAGAGGAGGTATTACTTACAACCCGTGTCTGGCTTTGAGACAGTTCGGATATGCTCGGAGGGATGGCCCTCATGACATGTTGCTTCCTGACATAGTTTTTGACTTCGACAACGATGCACAAGGACTTCCAGAGATTTATCAGAGCTTGGAGGATGCCCAACAAGGTAGACAGCAAGACACTGGGGCACAAGAACTCCATCCCATTGGAGCCTTATCTCAAGTGGGTACGAGCCCGCTCCCAGAAGCTGGTGATGCCATATCCTCATGTTCTCCCTGTGATCAAAGAGCCAATGTTGGAAGGAGAGGTCTCATACACCATTCAACATCCTAACATGCCTACATCCTGGGAAGAAATGCAGAAGAGCTGGATCCAGCTTAAGGAAGAACAGAATTCTCTTGAAGCCAGTCTACATGCCAGTGAGAAGAAGGTCTTGGAGCTCACCCGCCTACTGCACGAGGAAAAGACTCTCAACACTTACATAGCTCCAAAGAGGATGCGCAGTGTCTTTTGGGATTAATTTGCTTTGTAATGTTTTGCCCATGAGGCCTTGATGTACTGAACAATTATTTCTTAATGATAACGTGTGTTCCTTTTTGTCTACAACAAATTTGAACTTTCGAACCCTTGAATACATTGCATAAACAGCATATCATGCATCATGTGCATAGCAGGTACTCTTTTCCTACAGGTTGCTTAATCTTCTTCGCTGTTTATTTCAGCAATCTCATCATGAATCTTGAATCATCTACTGAGAAATCCATCAAGGCCCTCCAGGCCTAAAACGCCCAGTTCCAAGAGTTGATCATGAGTTTAGCCCAAGGTCAAGAGGAATTGAAGGCTCTGCTGGTCAAGAAGAAGAAGAAGAAGAGAACTGTACTATTCAACACTGGACGAAGGTTTGGTAATACACTGCGTAATGAGGCTGATCAAGCTGGTTCTTCTGTAGGGAAAGGCATTCCCCAAGGGGAAAGGGTTCATAGTCCTGTGGTCTCTAACAACGAGACAGATTTCAATGAAGAGCAGTACCCTCCCGCTGAAGACAGGTACAAGCAGTTAGAGGATCGTCTGAGTGCCATGGAAATTCAACAGGTGTCTGGGTTGGATTTTGGAGATCTGGGTTTATCTTCTGGGGTGGTAATCCCACATAAGTTCAAGGCACCATCTTTTGCGAAGTATGACGGGGCTTCCTGCCCTAAACTGCATCTCAGATCTTATATGCGGAAGATCCAATCGTATACTGTGGACAAGAATTTATGGATCCATTTCTTCCAGGAGAGTCTTTCAGGGACTCATCTCGAATGGTTCTATCAGCTGGATGGAGCCAGTATTCGAAACTGGGAGGACTTGGCTACTGCTTTTTATAAGCAGTATCAGTACAATGCCGACCTCGCTCCTACACGTACCCAACTCCAGGGTATGTCGCTAGGATCGGGAGAAGGTTTCAAGGAGTACGCGCAGAAGTGGAGGGACCTGGCTGGCAGGGTGCAGCCACCATTGACTGACCGTGAACTCGTGGACATGTTCTTGGGGACCCTGTCTGGGCCGTTCTTCAACCACCTGATTGGTAATTCTTCTGCAGGGTTTACAGACCTCATTCTGACGGGAGAAAGGATAGAAGCTGGTATGAAATCGGGGAAGATACAGAAAGGTGCATCCTCAAGTTCTGAAAAGAAGCCTTTCAAGAAAGAAGCCAGTGTTGTGTATGGTCCCAGGAGACAAAATAAACCAGAACGCCGCCAAGCTGTCAATGCGGTGGTGATTTCAAAGCCTGTTGTCGCTCCTCGACAACCTAACCAACCAAGGGGTGAGAGACCCAGAAGAGAATACACTCGGCTTAGTATGACCTTGTCTCAGATCTTTCCGCAACTACTATCAACCAACTTGGTAACTGTCAGAGAAGCTCCGAAGGTGGTAAACACAACCTCTCCGAAGTACAATCCCAATGCCCGCTGTGCTTATCACTCTGATAGCCCGGGGCGTTCTACTGACGATTGCTGGGCCCTGAGAAATAAGGTTCAGGACCTTATTGATGCTAAAGAGGTTCAGTTCGAGGCGCCCGAGAAGCCTAATGTGGTGACAGCTCCCATGCCCAATCATGGGGTGAATGCTATCAGGGATGGTGACGAAGTGGAGGAATCTGAATTCAACAGCTGGATCTACTCGACGACCGACGGTGGACTGAACAATTGGACTGCAAAAGACTACATACCTGTTACTTTTGTTACTCGGTAATGAACTCCTTTGTTTTTTTTGTAACGAACAATAATTTGAAACTTTATGGCCCGGTGTCTTACCCGGGGCACCGTGGCTTCATTTGTGAGG
The DNA here is from genome assembly GCA_948472305.1 of Vicia faba. Lineage (NCBI taxonomy): Eukaryota > Viridiplantae > Streptophyta > Magnoliopsida > Fabales > Fabaceae > Vicia > Vicia faba. Next base: position 1,058,579,533 of record OX451739.1, read on the forward strand.
GCTTATTACTTGTCATTTTCATATATCGTGAATAAAAACATTGGACGTTTTTCGCATTTCAAATCTTGTGCTCCCTTTCTTTCTTTCTTTATATATTGCAAAACAACTATATTTACACACACTCACCTATACAGGTTTCAATCCACTATGGATCTCACTGGTAACGACTCTGCTACTGCCAGTTATGGCTTCGAAAATCTGATCAACTTAGCCGAAGACGAAGGTGAAGATGATTGCGAAGTGCCTGGTGAGCTTGCAAGACTGTTACTCCAGGAAGAGAGGGCCATTCAGCCACATGAAGAGCCAGTGGAAACGGTAAATCTGGGTATTGAGACAGATAGAAAGGAAGTTAAGATTGGTGCCAATTTAGAGCTCAGCGTGAAACAACGGTTGATTCAGATGTTGCATGATTATATGGAAATCTTTGCCTGGTCTTACGAAGACATGCCTGGGTTGGATACCGACATTGTGGTTCATCACCTGCCTACCAAGGAAGACTGTCCTCCGGTTAAACAAAAGGTCCGCCGTATGCGTCCAGAGATGTCCGAGAAGATCAAAGTTAAGGTTATGAAACAATTCGATGCCGGGTTTCTAGCAGTGACTTCTTACCCTCAGTGGGTTGCCAACGTGGTTCCAGTACCGAAGAAAGATGGTAAGGTCAGAATGTGTGTTGACTACAGGGATTTGAACAGGGCGAGCCCCAAGGATGACTTCCCTCTGCCTCACATCGATGTTCTGGTTGACAATACTGCTCAGCACAAGGTGTTCTCCTTCATGGACGGTTTCTCCGGATATAACCAAATCAAGATGGCTCCTAAAGATATGGAAAAGACTACCTTTGTTACTCAGTGGGGAACCTTCTGCTACAAGGTCATGCCTTTTGGGTTGAAAAATGCTGGGGCAACCTACCAACGTGCCATGGTTGCTTTATTTCATGACATGATCCACCATGAGATTGAAGTATACGTCGATGATATGATTGCAAGGTCCCAAACTGAGGAGGAACACCTTGACCACCTACAGAAGTTGTTTGACCGTTAGAAGTTGTACAAGCTGAGGTTGAATCCGAACAAGTGCACCTTCGGGGTAAGATCTGGGAAGTTGCTAGGTTTCGTCGTGAGCGACAAGGGTATTCAAGTGGACTCTGCCAAGGTTAAAGCCATACAAGAGATGCCATTTCCTAAGACAGAGAAAGAAGTCAGAGGCTTTCTAGGACGTCTGAATTACATTGCTCGATTCATCTCACATCTAACTGCTACCTGTGAACCAATCTTCAAGCTACTGAAGAAAGATCAAGTAGTACGTTGGAATGATGAATGTCGGGCCGCTTTCGACAAAATCAAAGAGTATCTCCAAGAACCACCCATTCTTATGCCACCGGTTGAAGGGAGACCTCTAATACTATACTTGACAGTACTTGACAGCTCAATGGGGTGTGTGCTGGGGCAGCATGACGAGTTTGGCCGAAAAGAGCATGCCATTTATTACCTTAGCAAAAAGTTTACCGACTGTGAGACCCGATACTCACTGCTCGAGAAAACTTGTTGCGCTTTGGTATGGGCTGCTCGCCGGCTGAGACAGTATATGCTGACTCACACTACTCTCTTGATTTCAAAAATGGATCCAATAAAGTACATATTCGAAAAGCCTGCTCTGTCTGGAAGAATAGCGAGATGGCAGATGATCTTGACGGAGTATGACATCCAGTACACGACTCAGAAAGCAATCAAGGGAAGTGTATTGGCAGACCATTTGGCACACCAGGCAGTAGACGACTACCAATCTATGAACTTTGAATTCCCAGACGAGAACATCATGGTAGTGACTGATTGTGAAGTACCTGGACCGGATGAAGGACCTGAGGAAGGATCCCGATGGTCTATGCACTTTGACGGAGCCTCGAACGCTTTGGGTAATGGTATCGGCGCTGTGATCATATCCCCTAAAGGCACTCATACTCCACTCACTGCCCGGATATGTTTCAACTGCACCAATATCATGGCGGAGTATGAGGCGTGTATCATGGGTATGCAAGCTGCAATTGACTTAAGGATCAAGTTTATGAGTGTCTTCGGAGATTCCTCTCTCGTGATCAATCAGATCAATGGCGAGTGGGACACGAAACACCCAAACCTTATTCCTTACAAAGAGTGTGTGTTGACATTGATCCCCCATTTCACGGAGATAACTTTTGAACACTTCCCAAGAGAGGAGAATCAGTTGGCGGACGCGTTGGCTACGATGTCTTCTATGTTCAAGGTCAAATGGGATAACGAAGCTCCCCGGATCATCATCTGGAAACTGGATGAACCTGCATATTGCTGTGATCTTGAGGCTGAAGAGGTAACTGAAAAACCTTGGTATCATGAAGTGAAGAGGTACTTGGAAGCTCAAGAATACCCCGAGGGTGCATCTGTTAATGACAAGAAGTTCCTGAGAAGGTTCGCTACAAAGTTCTTCCTCAGCAACGACATTCTCTACAAGCGAAACCATGATTCAACCTTACTGCGTTGTGTGGATAAGACTGAAGCAGAAAGAATCATGGCAGAGCTGCATGAAGGTACCTTCGGAATGCATTCTAGTCGACACACCATGGCGAAGAAAATCCTTCGGGCAGGATATTTCTGGTCCACAATGGAAGCCGACTGTTACCAACATTCTCGGACATGTCATAAGTGCCAGATTTATGCAGATAAGGTGCACGTTCCTCCAGTTGCTCTGAACGTCTTGACAGCACCTTGGCCTTTTGCAATGTGGGGCATTGATATGATCGGCGAGATCAAACCTACGGCATCCAACGGGAATCGCTTCATCCTGGTAGCGATCGATTACTTTACAAAGTGGGTTGAAGCAGCTTCCTACGCTACGGTAACCAAGAACGTCGTGGCACGGTTCATTCGGCATAACCTGATCTGTCGATACGGCGTCCCAGAAAGGATCATTACGGACAATGGTACCAATATCAATAACAAGATGATCATTGAGCTCTGCGAGCAATTCAAGATACAACACCACAACTCTTCTCCTTACCAGCCAAAGATGAATGGGGCTGTAGAAGCAGCAAATAAGAATATCAAGAAGATTGTGCAGAAGATGATAGTGACCTATAAATATTGGCACGAGATGTTACCGTTTGCTCTTCATGGGTACCGTACCTCAGTAAGAACGTCAACCGGGGCAACTCCCTTTTCCTTGGTCTATGGCATGGAGGCAGTCTTGCCTATTGAAGTCCAGATACCCTCTCTCCGGATAATGAAGGATGTAGGCTTGAGTGAAGATGACTAGATCCAGACTCGACTTGATCAATTAAACCTAATTGACGAAAAGAGACTCACTGCTATTTGTCATGGTCAAACGTATCAAAAACGGATGATCAGGGCATTTAACAAGAAAGTCAGACCACAAGAGTATCAAGTCGGAGACCTGGTAATCAAGTGCATAATTCTTCCTCAAAGTGATCCCAGGGGCAAATGGACCCCTACGTACGAAGGGCCATTTGTGGTTAAACATATCTTCTCAGGAGGAGCTATGATTCTAACCACCATGGATGGTGACGACCTTCCTCACCCCGCCAATGCAGACATAGTAAAAAGATACTACGCATGATTAAACACCCGCTAGGTTGACACACCTAGGCAAAAGTAAGGGCTTCCCGGCGAACCAAAAGGGTTCGGGCAAAAATAAGGGATGAAATGAAAAAACAATCTGTACACCCGGCAAGTCGAAAACCTGAAAAGGCGGCTTGGGCAAAAATGGGTATCCCGGTGGACTGAAAACCCAAAAGGGCGGTCCAGGCAAAAGTTAGGGATTAAAGCGTAATACTATGTCTCATTGAATCACCTTGCATCCAGAATCCGGTATCAACCATCAGGTTCAGACGACATCGATCAGTCAGCTTCATCTTCAACTAAGCAGCCAAGTGATGAGACGCCTGAAGACATAAAGGCGATAGCAAAGTTGGAACCCAGTGGGATTATTCCTTTCACATAGCTGTTTTGTTTTCCTTTTTCACAAAAAATATATAAACTCTTTTGTTCGGCGGCGTTCTCTTACTAGGACGTCAGCCTCTTGTACATAAACGCCTATTTATAGGCAAATTCAAAAAAATCAATACAAATTCACTTTTCAGATAAATTGCCAACTATTTTTCCTTTTGCTGTTTTGTTTTGCGAAGAACGTCCAATGTTCAATTTTTGATATATGCATTTGACACTAATTGCTAACTCATAAATATTTGCATGCGAAACAAAGGACTAATTACAAGTGACATCAGAAACAGGGGCAATAATGAGTTGTCTAAGCGATCTAATTGCTCTGTCCACCAAGGTACTAAGGTAAGTTCGGCTGAAGAATGTAGCCCAGATACCTTCACTCCCCGTCGAGTAAGACAAGATTCAACAATTCTCCCCAAGCAAAGTTGGTCTCCCAGCAGCCCCTAAAAGGCACAGTACCCCTAGCAAGTCAGCAACACTCTCCCCGAGCAGAGTTAGTCTGCTGTCAGCCTAAAGGAAGTTGGATTATCCCCCGAAGATCTCAACATTCCCCAACGGATCATACAAACATTCCTAACAAGCATCCCAGGCAGTCTTGATCTAAGATTGTTCCCCGGCGGAATACCGGACATCCAGTGGAGCCATTCCCTAATACAATTCAAAAGATCTCCCCAGGAGAGTTGAATCAATCTCCCCAGTAGGAAGCTTATCCCCAGTAGATTTTGGAAGCTTATCATCTGCAGGGCACGAACGCGCCCACCGGCTTTATTCAAAGGTTATTTCCCCACCAGGATATAACTGGGTTATCCTCAGCCAATTGCCACGGAAAGATCATCCCCGACGAAATTCTTTCTATCCCCCAGCGGAGTTCATCAAATCCCCAACATAACTCATCAATGGTATCCCCAGCGGACCTATCATCAAAACCTTAGCGAAGTATCTCGTCCCACAGAGTATTTCCCCGCAAAATAATCTCTTCAACAAAGTTTATTCCCCAATGGAGTCATCTTCTCCTACCGGATTATTCTTGCAACCATCATCCCCAGCGGAAACGAAGAACTCTCCTCTTCAACATCAGCCCAGGATTCAACTTCCTGGCATTCGTCAAGGATTTATTTTCCTATACAAAAATACATTCATAAACATCACATCTTCATGCACATACGCATCATGAACATACAATCTCATTTATTTTGAGAACGTCACACATTTCATACATCATGACATTGCATACAACTAACGTTTTGTCTTTTCAGGACAAAGGTCAATACAAAGATGATTACTATCAACTATCGCAATTCCAGATTCGATACCTGTATCTAGCCAGGGTATATCTGTGAGCGATTACTTGTGGATTCGACACCTGTATCTAGCCAGGGCATATCTGCATGAAAAAAATTCCGGACTCGATTCCTGTAGCTAGCCAGGGCATGTCTAAAGAGTTTGAAGATTCGATTCCTGTAACCAGCCAGGGCATATCTGTTGACGACTAACTCCGGACTCGATTCCTGTATCCAGCCAGGGCACATCTGAAGAGTTTGAAGATTCGATTCCTGTAACCAGCCAGGGTATATCTGTTGACGACTAATTCCGGACTCGATTCCTGTATCCATCCAGGGCACGTCTGAAGAGTTTGAAGATTCGATTCCTATAACCAGCCAGGGTATATCTGTTGACGACTAATTCCGGACTCGATTCCTGTATCCAGCCAGGGCACGTCTGAAGAGTTTGAAGATTCGATTCCTGTATCCAGCCAAGGCATATCTGTTGACGACTAATTCCGGACTCGATTCCTGTATCCAGCCAGGGCACGTCTGAAGAGTTTGAAGATTCGATTCCTGTAACCAGCCAGGGCATATCTGTTGACGACTAATTCCGGACTCGATTCCGGTATCCAGCCAGGGCACGTCTGAAGAGTTTGAAGATTCGATTCCTGTAACCAGCCAGGGTATATCTGTTGACGACTAATTCCGGACTCGATTCCTGTATCCAGCCAGGGCACGTCTGAAGAGTTTGAAGATTCGATTCCTGTAACCAGCCAGGGTATATCTGTTGACGACTAATTCCGGACTCGATTCCTGTATCCAACCAGGGCACGTCTGAAGAGTTTGAAGATTCGATTCCTGTAACCAGCCAGGGTATATCTGTTGACGACTAATTCCGGACTCGATTCCTGTATCCAGCCAGGGCACGTCTGAAGAGTTTGAAGATTCGATTCCTGTATCCAGCCAGGGCATATCTATTGACGACTAATTCCAGATTCGATACCTGTATCTAGCCAGGGCACATCTGTGAGTAACTGATTGTAGACTCGATACTTGTATCCAGCCAGGGCATATCTACGTGAAGAGTTTAGAGATTCAATTCCTGTATCCAGCCATGGCATATCTGTTGACGACTAATTCCGGACTCGATTCCTGTATCCAGCCAGGGCACGTCTGAAGAGTTTGAAGATTCGATTCCTGTAACCAGCAAGGGTATATTTGTTGACGACTAATTCCGGACTCGATTCCTGTATCCATCCAGGGCAAGTCTGAAGAGTTTGAAGATTCGATTCTTGTATCCAGCCAGGGCATATCTGTTGACGACTAATTCCATATTCGATACATGTATCTAGCCAGGGCACATCTGTGAGTAACTGATTGTAAACTCGATACCTGTATCCATCCAGGGCATATCTACATGAAGAGTTTAGAGATTCGATTCCTATATCCAGCCAGGGCAAATCTGTTGACGACTAATTCCGGACTCGATTCCTGTATCCAGTCAGGGCACGTCTGAAGAGTTTGAAGATTCGATTCCTGTATCCAGCCAGGGCATATCTGTTGACGATTGATTCCAGATTCGATTCCTGTATCTAGCCAGGGCACATCTGTGAGTAACTGATTGAAGATTCGATTCCTGTATCCAGCCAGGGCATATCTACATGAAGAGTTTAGAGATTCGATTCCTGTATCCAGCCAGGGCATATCCACATGAAGAGTTTGAAGATCAACCCCTGTAGCAGGCAGGTAATTATCTTTCTTTCTCAGGTACGCAAGTTCTCGCTAAGGAATCTCTTACGCGATCGACACCTAGATGGCATCTATAAGCCCATCCACATACCAACAGTCTCCAGATGGCATCTATAAGCCCATCCTCCTATCCATTATCTCTCCAAATGGCATCGGTAAGCCCATTCCCGCCATCACGCTGCTGACACTCTACTATGCGAGTGCAAATTTCTGGGCACTTTAGTGTTTAATCATCTTCCACCTTCGGATTACGAAAGGCACGCCAGCCAATCTACATCCTCAGGTCTAAGAAGATTGAACAGGGGCAACTGTTGTACCCCAAAATTTGCTCTCCCATATTCTTCAAGATTTGGCAAAGTCAATCTCCAGATGATTCACAATCTTTCAAGGGTTGCACAGTCCAATTGCCTCCTAACACAGTCAAAATTAGGGTTTTGGTTCTTGCAAAGAAATTGAGGTTTTCAAGGGTCCAATCAAGTCCCATATGCCCATATACATTGTCAATCATCCATATGTCAAGTTTCAAGACTCACAGCATCAAGTTGCACAGTCAAAAACCCTAATTGCCTCACAGTTAACTGCAGGGGTAAAATGGTCATTTGACAGGCAAAAGTCAAAATTTTTGGTCAACATCTTATTTTGAAGCCACAATCATCACTTGATCAATTCTTGATCATGATTCCACAAGCATGGCTCAAAAAGTCTCAAGATGTCAAAAGTTTCTATTTTTGGACAGCTGAAAAGTCAACTGCAGATTGACCAAGGCATAACTTCTTCATGGTTCATCATAAAAATCTCATCCAATGCTCATTTTGAAGGGGATGAAATTTCCTACAACTCATCTTCACATTCCAAGTCCAAGAAATGCTCTCACAAAAAGTTATCAATTTCAACATTATAGGTCATTTTCAAAAGTCAACAAAAAGGCACTTTAAGTCAAAGACCATAACTTGAGATTGGTAAATCAAAATGACATGGTACCAAAGTCATTGGTTAGAGGACTTCAAGAACTTTCCAAAATGTCCACGAACATGTTCATATCTTCAAAATTGAGCAAGATATGCATTGGAGAAGTTGGGAAATGTTTGGGAACTTTCAAAAGTCAACTTTGCCTAAAACACTTTATTTTTGCTAATGGGCCTCAAATTCTTTCTTGAATCTTTACCCAAAGCCTATGCACGACCTATTGAACTTAAAATGATTTATTTTCTTATTTTTAATTAATTAATTGAATTTTTATGAATATTAATTCATTTAATTGATTTTAATTATAGGAAAATTAAAAAGATATGGTTTTTGGATCTTTTGTGAAGCAAATCAGATCAGGGCAAGCTGGCAAACTCGTTTCTCAATCAAAAAGGGAAAATCGTCCATATTTGGCAAGGTTTTCATTCAAAAAAGATTGGAAATTATATGATTGAAAATCAAGGATTGAAAACATAAATTCATGGACTTTTGGGCCAAGGTTTTAACCTAATTCTCATCACATACATATGCTGAAGGAAACCCTGAATCCCTACACGCACAATTGCTGCAAGAACACCATATGCAACATTGAAAAAAAGTGAAAAAGTTCAAAACTGTTTTCTAACTTCCAGGCAGATTCAAGGAAGTTTGTTGATTCTAATCCCTTGCTGAGAGTTTCCTGAACGTATTGCAAGCACTTTCCAACCTCATAGCTCAAGGAAACGGTAAAACAAAGTCACGGTTTTAACAAATATTTTCATAATCGAAATCTAATTTCTATGCATCATTGACATGTTTTGCTTATTGATTTGTATTGCTGACATCTTCCTGAAGCTTTGTGTGTGGATTAATTGAGTTATAACCTTCTGAATCGAAAGTCACCATGGAAGCACATTAGGGTTCCGAAGCTGTTGAATTAGGGCTTTATGCATAAGGAAAAATTGGACCATATCGTGACTATGGTTGAATTCGTCAAGGCCAGACGAATTCAACCAAATCCTCGCGCTCAATTTATGTGATTTGTGCTGCTAATCGCTATTATTGGGACTTTTGGTTTGTGGGGGTTTAAAACCCCCGATATCTTGTTTGTTTTACAGGAAAAACGAAGAAGACAACAGGCGTGGCAACATGTGACTGGTGCATTCAAATGAGTGGCGCGCTTTTTGTATTCCCAACATAATTAGCACTTTTCATATATTATGTTCATTGATCATTATTATTACAAACAATTGCAGATGGCGCAGTGGTGGTGGACGTGTCTTCCAAACACTGGGACCTGGGTTCGATTCCCAGGTCCCCCACATAATTGTTCTTATTTTGCTTAAAGCTTTCCAATGCAGCAATCATTCAGAGTTCCACCATGCACGCTCAACATAAGCTTGCCAAGTGGCCATGATACCCAATCCAATGGCCATAGAGTGAAGACCATGATACTCCCAGTCAAACAGCATGCACGTGATCAGTGGAAAGTCAAACAGGCATGGTCTTTCTTGGGCCAGAATTACTGCAATCTCACCTCCACATGGGCCATCTAACCCCCTTGGTTTGCATAGTTTTATTTATTTTCTCTTCTTTTTCAATTCTTTTAATTGTTTAATTATTATTATTAATTCACCATAAATTAATTTTCCTAATAAAAATCAGAAAATCAAAATTGTAAATTATTTTAATTATTTATTAATTTCACCATTAACCTATTTTTGTAAATAAATATTAACAATTAATTTAGTTTAATTTAGGTTTTAATTTTAATCCTTTTTCTTAATAAATAAAAATTGCATAGAATTAGGTTTTGACTTTTTTTTAATCATTTTTATTAATCATCTTTATTAATTATTATTTTTGTACATATAAATGTAAATTAATTAATTAGCTTAAATTAGGTTAACTTTAACATTTTCTTAATAATTAAAATAAACTTAGAACTAGGGTTTTTCTTTTGATTTTAATTTCTTTCTTTTCATTAAATACAAAAAAACACAAAAAACATCTTTCTATAATTAATTAATAATTAAGGTTTAATTTTAATTTAATTTCAAGCAAAGGACAAAAAACTCTTAATTTCTCAAAAGGGTCCAAAACCCTCGGACGTTCCAGTTTATTCTTTTCGCGCATTATTTTTTTGATTATTATGTAACTGTTTCCGGAATGTAATAGTAATTAGGTTTATTGCTTTCTTTACTTTCCGCATCTTTATCAAAAACGGGTCTTTGTATTTTGGCGATGTATAGACCCGCGCCTTGTAATAGCGTAGATTTTACCTTTCTGTATTTAATTTTCCGCACTCCTAACTGCTAATTGCATGAAAGAATGTACGATAACTAAAAAACAACGCGTAGCTCACAATTGCATGATTCAAGATAATATAACATGAAAACAACACACAATGCACATGCCACTTCTAGGGTACGCCTCAGTCGTTGCCTCAAAAGTGGTCGTCAAGCATAGGATGTTTTAGCGGTCGCTCTTATGTCTAAGATCCAGTTGCCTCGAAACGGTTGCCTCGGATTAAAAAGGATCTAGGACATTAGGGTTACTTCTAAGGTGTTCTACTATTGCTTCGGTGACCACACTGTCCCTAAAATCGAATTGACCCGAACACCTCCAACGGTGGTGCTACCTACCCCTCAATGGTGGGATGGCACTACCTTAAGGACTTTTACACAGCCTAATTCCTTAGGGTAGGTAGATGACTCATGGGTACTTGCTCTCTTCAAAAACAAACAAAACAATCTTTTCACACAGACACTTTCAAAAGCTTTCAAAACAAATTTTTCAAACACTCTTGAGGACAGATACAAGAGTCACTCAGAAATCTTTCAATGAAACTTTTTCAAACCCACTCACATTTGAAAAGCAAACTAATTTTTGAAAACATAAGAGCAAGTACCTAAGAGCCCATGGATAGAAAGGGTGCTAACACCTTCCATTTCTATAAATCTACCTCCCGAACCGAGAGACATTCTCAATAAGGAATTTTGCTGTGCTTTTGTCCTTTCCAGGTTGGAGAACATAAAAGATGGTGGCGACTCTTTCTTACTGCGACATACGCGATCCAGCTTTAAACAGACAGTTCTATTTCCACCGATCACAGCATCCTCTAACCATTTCAAGGATTTTGGAGATTCATCTTTGTTCTTGTTTTATAGGTCATGGATTCGCTTCGCAGAAAAACTATCCAAATCAATCTTGTAAGAATTCCTCCACAACTCAAGGAGCTAGCTTCAAGGATTCCCGATAACTCTCCGTTCACCGAGAGACATGGTCGTCTACTCAACTTGGTCACTTCCAACATAGAGGAGGATATGCTGAAATTCTCTTCCAGTTCTTTGACCCTTTGCATCATTGCTTCACATTTCCTGACTACGAGCTTGTGCCCACTTTGGAGGAATTATCTCAACTTCTGAGGATTCCTATTCTCAATCAACTACCTTTCAATGGTACGGAAAGAGATCCAAAGCCAGAAGAGATTGCTCAAGCCCTGCACCTGCACTCATCTGATGTCACAACACATTAGGAAACTAGAAGTGGTGTCAAAGGCTTCTTGTCAAAGTTTCTGTTTGAGAAGGCCCAAAGCTGTTGGAATTCTCTAGACTTGCAAGATTTTGAGGAGATTGTAGCCCTTCTCATCTATGGGATGGTCTTGTTCCCTAATCCCGATCAACTCATAGATGTGAGCGCTGTCAAAACCTTCATGTCTCGTAACCTGGTGCCTACATTGCTTGGGGATATCCTCCACTCTTTTCACACTCGTACAATGAGGAAAAGAGGTGTTCTTATGTGTTGCACTCCTCTCTTGTCAAGATGGTTTATTTCTCATCTTCCCCAATCAGTCTTGAAGAATGAGCAAGGTTTGAAGTGGTCACAACGGTTGATGACACTTACACATTCAGATATCCATTGGTGCTCTCGATCCAAAGAGAATGTTATCATCGTTGACCGTTATGGGGAATTCCCTAATGTCCCTCTACTTGGCATTAGGGGAGGCATCACCTACAACCCCTGCTTGGCTCTAAGACACTTTGGTTATGCCCGAAGGGATGGCCCACATGACATGCTGATTCTAGGATTGGTTTTCGACTTCGACAACGACGACCAAGGACTCCGTCAGAGATTCATCTGAGCTTGGAGAATGCCCAACAAGGTGGATAGCAAGACTCTGGGATACAAGAATTCCATCCCTCTTGAGCCTTACCTCAAGTGGGTACGAACCCGCGCCCAAAGTCTTATGATTCCTTACCCCTCCATTCTCCCAGTGATTATAGAGCCTGTTAAGGAAGGAGAGGTTCCATACACCATCCTACATCCTGACATGCCAACATCACTCAAAGACTTACAAAGGAGTTAGATACAGCTCAAGGGAGAGCGCGATAATTTTAAAGCCCAATTCTACGCAAGCGAGAAGAAGGTTTTGGAACTCACTCGGCTACTTCATGAAGAGCAGACTCTCAACACCTACATTGCACCGAAAAGGATGCGCAACGTCTTTTTACCTTAGAATTTTGTATTATTTTGCCCAAGGGGCATTGATGTACTGACAATTCTATCTTATTAATATGACGTGTGTTTCTTTTTGTTTAAAACAAATTTGAATTTATGAATCCTTGAAAGCATTACATGAATACATATCATTCATCATATGCATAAACAGGTCTTCACACCAAGTTTCCTCATCTCTCTGCTGTTTATTTCAGCAAGATGGATATTGAACAAACAGTCAAAGATTTGCAAGCTCAGAATTCACAATTCCAACAGTTGCTCTTGACCTTAGCCAAGGGGCAAGAGGAGCTGAAGACCCTGCTAGAGAAATAGAAAGATAAAGAGAAAAAGAAGAAGAAGCCAACTGGTGTGATTCTCATGGGCAGAAGATTTCAGGGACAAGCCAGAAGGACCCTAGAATTCCCAGCAACATCTGAGGAAGGGGGAAGAAAAGGAAAAGAAACGGAAGTACCATCAGATTCTGAAGAAGAAGAGGAAGAGGAAGAGGAGGACTACTCTGAACAATAATACTCTCCTGCTGATGACAAGTACAAACACCTTGAAGAGCGACTAAGCGCTACGGAAATCCAGAGAGTACCGGGGCTAGATTTTGAGGAGTTAGGGCTGGTGTCAGGAATTGTAATCCCTCCAAAGTTTAAAGTGCCACTGTTTTCCAAGTATGATGAGATGTCTTGCCCTAAAATGCACCTCAGATCCTATGTCAGGAAGATTCAACCACATTCCACTGCAAAGACCTGTGGGTCCACTTTTTCTAAGACAATTTATCAGGAACGCAGCTTGATTGGTTCTACTAGTTGGAGAGAGCAGATGTCCGTAATTGGGAAGACTTGGCAGCATCTTTCTATAAACAGTATCAATACAACACCGACTTGGCACCAACCCGTACTCAGCTACAGAGTATGGCTATGGCTTCCAATGAGGGCTTTAAAGATTACGCGCAAAAGTGGAGAGACCTGGCCTGAGGGGTGCAACCACCTTTATCTGAAAGGGAGTTAGGGGACATGTTCTTGGGAACTCTTTCAGGCCCTTTCTTCAATCATCTGATTGGGAGCTCCTCTGCAGGGTTTACCGAATTGATTCTAACTAGCGAAAGAGTGGAGACTGGTATAAGAAATGGGAAAATTCAGAAGGACGCGTCTGCCTCAACAGCTGTAAAGAAACCCTTCACTGGAAGAAAGGAAGTATCTGCTGTGTATGCTCAGAGGAACCAGGGAAGAACCAAGCGCCGAACAACAGTGGGGGCCGTTATGATTCTGAAGCCTGCATCAGACCAACCGAGAAACAATCAGCAAAGGGTAGAAAGGCCAGTTCGGAAGTTTACCAAGATCAACATGACTCCAGCTCAAGTTCTACCACATCCCTTGAAGTTGAATCTGGCCACTTTGAAAGAGGCACTAAAAAATCCTAATACTGCTTCTCCACATTACCATCCTAACGCCAGATGCGCGTACCATTCTGAAAGTCCAGGGCACGACACCAACAACTGTTGGGCTCTGAAGAATAAGATTCAATATCTGATAGACGCGAAGGAAGTTGAGTTTGAAGCGCCTGAGAAACCCAATGTTATTTCTGCTCCAATGCCGAGGCATGGTCACAATGCCAACGCTATTGAAGAAGATCTATTTGTTGCTACTGTGGATGAACTGTTAACTCCGCTTCTAACCATCAACTTGAATTTGTTAAAAGCTGGCATCTTCCCAGGTTGTAACCAAGACTGCCATATTTGCCTGTCCTCATCATTTGATTGTCCTCTGTTGAAGAAAGGAATCCAATAATTGATTGATAACCAAGAAATCTTGTTTGAGAAAGATCTTGTTTCACCCATTCCAGTGAAAGAAGTTTTAATAATAACCATCTACGTCAATCCTTCCAGGGTTCCTAAAAATCCCGTTAGGATTACATCTGCTCCGAAGACTGCTCCGCTTAAGATAACAATGCCCGGGCCTGTCCCATACAAATCAGATAAATCAGTACCATGGAACTATGGTGGAGAAATCTATTACCATGGTATTAAACATATTGAACAGACTGCTGAAGAAGAAAGCTCCGAGGAGGACGATTCTGACATCAGTAACATTGTCGGAACAAGCAAGGTTACCCGTAGTGGAAGAATATTTTCTCCAAAGATTGCTCCTCCAACAGCAGTCTTTGGACCCGTGGCCGTTCCGAAGATTACATTTGTACCAGTGATTGTACCTGCAAGTGTACCTACCAACAAAGACAATATAATTCCTATCCCTACTTCCCCTGCTGAGAATAAAGGAAAGAATGTTCAAGAGAAGCCTTTCCAGACGAAGGCTCAGTCACTAGTTATTCCTGAAACATCCAAGAAGGAGATGGAAGAAATCCTGAGGATAATTAAGAAGAGTGATTATGATGTGGTCGAACAGTTGGGGCATACCCCTTCCAAGATCTCTATGCTAGCCCTGCTATTGTGCTCTGAAGAACATGCCAAAGCACTGGTAAAATTTCTGAAGACAGCGCATGTGCCGCAAGAGACGTCTGCTGACCAGTTCAAGGACTGTGTGGCCAGTTTGAAAGCTGATAATGGCCTGGGCTTCTCCGATGCTGACTTGACACCCCGAGGGAGAAAACACAACGATGCGCTACATGTTTCAGTGGAGTGCAGAGTAACAACCCTAGCTCATGTCTTGGTCGATACCATATCATCTCTGAACGTCTTGCTGAAGAAAGCCCTTGATAGATTAGACTGCGAGGGGATGACTTTAAAACCCAATAACATAGTGGTTAGAGCTTTTGATGGTTCTAAGAGGATGGTCCACGGAGAGGTGGACATCCCAATCAAGGTGGGAACTCAGGTTTTCAATTCAACATTCTATGTGATGGACATCTGTCCTTCTTATTCATGTCTGTTGGGACGTCCCTAGATCCATAACGTTGGTGCTATAACCTCCACCTTGCATCAAATGCTCAAATACCCCGTCCAAGGGAAGATCATAACTTTCCATGGGGAGGAGGAGTATATGATTAGTCATCTGAATTATTTCCATTATGTGGAGTTAGATGGAGAGTTCATAGAGACCCCTTTCTAACATTTTAAAGAAGTCTCTGAAGAAATAGCAGCGACCAAGGAGGTATCCTCAACTCCTAAGATTACAAGACCTCCGCCTCGGATGTCATCTCTCAAGGATGCAAGAGCAGTAGTGGAAGAAAGGGGATGCACAATCTGGGGTCAGCTTCCAGACATTCCTTACAAATCAGACAAGTTCATCTTGGGTTTTACTTCGACTAGTCAGAAGGCTGTGTGCCGCACCCGTGCCGGAGGGCCACCTGTGAAGATCAGCCACCAAGGGGTTAATGCACTAGAAGACAATGAAGAAGAGGGCAGCTTGGAAGATTGGATATTTCCTACTGTCAGTGGAGGACTGTGCAACTGGGAAGCAAAAGACTTAGTTCCGATTACTTTCATAACTCAGTAATTTATCTTTTCCATTTCTGTTGGGACTGTAATAATTCACAAACAATTCATACTTTAAAAACCTTTGTGTCTTACCCGAGGCACAACGGTTCATTTGTAAGGGTTTTTATTTTCATTTCATATGTCATTCAATGAATCATGGACGCTTTTTCACATATAAACCTTTTATGCTCATTGTATTTCTTTTACATTTTATTGTTTTAAGATGGCTATACCCTTACACACACCCACACTCACAAATGCAGGTACCCTTCCATTCCGGATCCCATGGGTAACGATACCGCTATAGCCTTCAGTGACTCTGAAGATCTGATCAACCAAACTGAATATGAAGGTGAGGAAGATTGTGAGGTGCCAGGGGAATTGGCCAGATTACTAGAGCAAGAGGAAAGAGCAATGCAGCCTCATGAGGAGTAGTTGGATACAATCAACTTGGGTACTGAGGATGATAAAAAAGGAAATCAAGATAGGTGCCAATCTAGAGCCGAGTGTCAAGGAGCGCCTAATTCAGTTGTTATATGATTATGTTGAGATCTTTGCCTGGTCATACGAAGACATGCCGGGACTCGATACAGACATTGTGGTACACCGTCTACCCACAAGAGAAGATTGTCCACCAGTGAAACAAAAGGTCCGCCACATGAGACCTAACATGTCAGAGAAGACCAAAGCAGAAGTTATGAAGCAGTTCAATGCTGGATTTCTGGCTGTTACTTCATATCCTCAATGGGTTGCTAACATTGTGCCTGTGCCTAAAAAGGACGGTAAAGTGAGAATGTGCATGGATTATAGAGACTTAAACAGGGCCAACCCTAAAGATGATTTTCCACTTCCACACATCGACATCCTGGTTGACAACACAGCTTAACACAAAGTATTTTCTTTCATGGATGGATTCTCAGGCTATAACCAGATCAAAATGGCACCTGAGGACATGGAGAAAACTACATTTGTCACACAGTGGGGTACGTTCTGCTACAAAGTGATGCCATTCGGACTGAAGAATTCCGGGGCAACCTATCAACGCGCCATGGTAGCCTTGTTTCATGATATGATACATCATGAGATAGAGGTCTACGTAGATGACATGATAGCCCGATCACAAACTGAAGAAGAACACCTTAATCACTTGCAAAAGCTGTTTGTCAGGTTGAAGGAGTACAAGCTCAGATTGAACCTAAACAAGTGTACATTCGGAGTCCGGTCTGCTAAACTCTTAGGTTTCATTGTCAGTAACAAAGGCATCGAGGTTGGTCCTGTCAAAGTCAAAGCTATACAAGAAATGCCTGCTCCTCGCACTAAGAAGGAGGTCAGAGGTTTCTTGGGACGCCTAAACTACATTGCTAGGTTCATTTCTCACCTAACGTCTACTTGTGAACCTGTTGTACCCCAAAATTTTCCCTCCCATATTTCTCAAAACATTGCAAGAAAAACCTCCAAGTGGCTCAAGGTTGCTTAAGAGTTGGTCAGACAAGCTATATCCTAAGGCAGTCTACCCCAAATTAGGGATTTGTGTTGCATCAAGATCTTTGAGTCCAAATGACCTCAAGTGCTACCCAATGTCCTAATATTTTCTCAAGATCATCCATGTCAAGTTTCAAGCCTTGCAGAGGAAGTTTGCTCAGTCAATTGCCCAAAGGTCCAAAAATCGATTGTGCTAGGGCAAAAGTCAACTGTGACCTACATACAGTCAAACTTCAAGATATTTTTGCCAACATTCTCATTTTGAAGGATATTTCATCATTTGATCAAGGGTTGATCATGATTCATCAAGGATTGCTCAAAATTCATCAAGACTCAAAAGTTGCTAAATTAGGGTTTTATAGGAAAAGTCAACTCAACTTTGACCAAGCATAACTGTCTCATACTTTATGATAAATGACCCATCCAAAGCTCATTTTTAAGAGGATTCAATTCCCTACAATCCATCTTCACACCCCAAGTTCAAAAAATGCACTCACAAGAAGTTATGAATTTGGACATTATAGGTCATTTTAAAAAGTCAACAAAATACCATTTTTGTCAAAGCTTATAACTTGAGCATGGAATGTCAAAATGATATGAGACCAAAAGGGTTGGTTATAGGAAATCTCAAGCTTTCTAAAAAGTCCAAGAACACCACCAAAAGTTCAAAATTGAAGAAGTTATGCATTGTTGAAGTTGGACTTTTTTGCAAAATTGCCAAAAGTCAACTATCCCCAAAAACTTCAAATTTTGCCAAATGGGCCCATTCTTTTCCACTTGAATTGAGTTTTCATTATTGCCCACGTGCTCTAACATCAGCCATGTGTCCACATCACATTTTTATTATTTAATTTGATTTTTATTTGAATTAATTTATTTAAAATCAAATAAAATCATATAAAATCTAAAAGCTTTGATAACACATGATCTTTTGGCTATTTCAGGCTCCAAATACAGAAATCATTATCATCAAATTCATATCAGATCAAATCATGTGCAAAAAGATTGAAATTAGGCAAATTTGGCAAGTTTGTAAATGGAGATCAAATCAAATATGCAAGCATTGATAAGGCAAGATTTGGACCAATTTTATTAACCTAATGCACTGAGTGATACATAAGCAAGTTGAAGGATACAAAATAAGGGTTGAAAATCGTGGGAAGAGGCAGAACAAGAATTGAAAAAATCACAAAAAAGCTTGAGGTCGAAATCCAGGTTAGAGGCATTTTCAGAGGTCGATACTTGTTCCAATCGATTCCTGGCCATTCACACAGGCTACCTGGATCCAAGCCACGCATTTTCAGACTCCCTAGTGCACTATAAGTCTCACGCGACATAGCCATATTCTTGAAATCAATTTGAGTTATTCTGGCATCATTAGAACAAACTAATAACATATTTTGAATCTACAAACAATTTGCAAGCGTTTGGCATCATTCAATTGCATTTATCTGCCCTGTATAGAAAATCACCATAGCTAGGGTTCTTCGTTTGCTTTTAGGGTTTTCTGTTTCAAGTAAAATTGAGACTCAAGAAGAACATGGTTTTGATCAGGAGGCCATGACAAATTGAACCATGTTCCTGGAATGTATTTATATGGCCTGAAGAGAATTTTAGAATAGGGCTGCGCTTTTAGCTGCGGATTCAAATCCGCAGGTATTTTTTTTACAGGTTTGAGGACAGGGATGATGAGGTGTCCTCCGTCCATTGGCTATTTCAAATCTTGGCGCCCTTTTTTTTATTTTCTGACCAATTGATTTTGTTTTATTATATTATTATTCTTTTGCATTATTATAACAAACAAGGCAAGGTGGCATAGTGGCAAGCGTGTGATGTATTCTCCTTCAGGACCTGGGTTCGAATCCCAGGTCCCCCTCTTTCTCAATGTTATTATTTTTCAGATATTCCAGTGCGCGCTCAAGCTTGCAATCCACCATATGACATCACCAACCTAAGCGCCAGATGGCCAGATCTGATGGCCAGGGATTGAAGGTCCACCAAGACACTAGTCAATGCGTGAGCACCAGATCCACAAAGTCAAAAAAGGCCAGCACTAATGGGCCTACAGAATTGCTTCTCACACCCTTAAATCAGGCCCAACACTCCTCTCTCTTTTACTTATTTTGTTTTATTTTATTAATTGTTTTATTTGATTTAATTAATTTTCTAACCAATCACAAATTCTGCTTTTTTATTAAATAAAATCACAAAAATATTTTTATTTTAATCAAATTTTAAACTTTTATTTTTCTTAATAAATTTATTAATTGATTAGGTTTTTAAATTCTAGAAAACTCTAACTTATTTTTGTAAATAATTAAAATTGATTAGATTTAATTAGGTTTTCAACTACTAACTTAATTAATTTTACTTTCTTTCTTAAAATAACAAAAAAACCAAAAATAGGTCATAATTAATTTTTTTTCATTTAATTAATTTATTAATTTAATTTAGTTCTTTAATTTAGGTTTAATTTCATTCTTAATTTAAAAACAACAAAAAAAAACCAAAAAGACTTGTTTTTTAACCAAAAGGGTCAAAACCCTAATTCACACTCAATCTAATTTCCCGCGTGCTTTATTTATTTTTATCCAATTATGTATTTGCTTACGGATTGTAATAGTTAAATAGGACATTTAATTATTTTTACCGTTTTATATATTTTTCAAGGGTTGCTTTTGGCGATGTAAATACCCGACGCCTTGTAATTTAAATTGCACATTTTAATTCCGTAAATCATAATTGCTAGATGTTTGATAATAGGGTTTGCATGACAAGACTGAATGCTTAATCTTAAAATCAAATTAGATTACCCTTGACATATGCAAAGATAAAAATAACTGAAAACGAAACACTCTCACATGCGCACTCTTAGGGTACACCCCACTTAGTTGCCTTCGTACACGGTCATTAAGTATAGGTCGTTTTAGAGGTCGTCCTCTTGTCTAAAAGATCATAGTCGCCTCGAAATGGTTGCCTTGGATATTGTTGCCTCAAACAAATGATCTAAGACATTAGGGTTACCGCTAAGGCGTCCTAACATTGCTTTAGTGATCGTAAGTCCCGCATTCGAATTGACCCTTAAACTCCAACGACGGTGCTACCTACTCATTCATAGTGGGATGGCATTGTCTAAAGGAAATAAACATAGAACGATTCCTTTTTCGAGTAGGTAGATGGTTCTTAGATACTTCCCCTTTCAAAACAAAACTCTTCACACTTACACTTTTCGAACAAAGTTTTCAAAACTCTTCATTACACTCTTGAGGACAGAAGCAAGAGTTAAATCGAAGTTTCAAACAAAAACTTTTTTCAAACCCACAAGCACAAAGAAAACACTTTTGAAAACAATTGAGCAAGTACCTAAGAGCCCGTGGATAACCACAGATAGAAAGGGTGTTAACACCTTCCCTTTCTATAATCTACCCCCCGAGCCTCAGAAATATCTCGAAAAAAGGAATTTTTCTGTGCTTTTTTCCTTTCCTAGTTGGATAAAATAAAAGTCGGTGGCGACTCTTGCTTACCGCGAAATTTTGCGAAAACAAAACGCAAAATGCAAACCAGCATTCCCAATAAAAAACAGTCAGTTCTTCCCACCGTATCACAGAACTGGCGACTCTGCTGGGGATATTTAATAAGTGGGGTGTACCTTAGGAATAGTTCATAATGTTTTCAATTGTTTGACTTGTATGCTTTATCTTTGTGGGTTGAATTGGAGTTACTATAGATCCTAACCCAGATCTGGGGGATACCCTTTAGGTAAGTAGCAATAAACTGTGAGGGAACTGTATGGCGTAGACCGATACGGTTGAAGCAATAGCTACGTTGGTGTGGTACTTTAGTATGTACCGATATCCCTTGTGGCGCAACGAGGAGAATATGGGTCTGCTAAGGGTTCATTAAGAACCAACTGACCTTAGAACCTATAATTGACCAACTTGGCCATAGAACAATAGCAGTATGCTACACTCATTGAGACCAAACTCTCGTGATAATTCCGACCGCAAGAAAAGGTTGCTAAACTGGAATTATGACCGATCGAGGATGGTCAGTGATATTGAGATCCTCTAGAACCCGGTTACTATTTTAGGACAGATTTGAACCAACTAAACTGAAAGAGGGTAGTGCCTAAACTCCTTGCCAGCCTGAAATCTAAGGGCTATCTGTGTGACTTGTTTTCCCTTACCATGTTTGCTATCTGTGAATACTTGTGGTGTGTTTCTATCATGACATCATGACATCATGACATTGCATGCATCTTGCATTGGACTAACCCATTTCAAAGACAGAGGGGATTCATCTTTGTTCTGTTTTGTAGGTCATGACACCCATGCGTAGAAACACTATTCGGATCAACTTTGTTCAGATTCCCACTCAGCTTAAGGAATTGGTTGCAAAGATTCCAGATACTTCCTCCTTTATCAGAAGACATGGGCACCTCCTTGGTTTGGTCACCTCCAAAATGGATGAATAGATGATGAGTGTCTTAGTCCAGTTCTTTGATCCACTATACCATTTCTTTACTTTTCTGGACTACCAGTTGGTCCCCACCTTGGAAGAATTCTCTGATCTGCTTGGTATCTCCATTCTAGAGCAGACCCCGTTTACAGGTTGGGAGAAGATCCTTAGGCCGGAAGAGATTGCTTCAGCCCTCCTTCTGACAAAGGCTGAGGTAATGTCTAACTGGGAGACTAGAAGTGGGACAAAAGGCTTCTTGGCTAAGTTTTTGGCTGATCGGGCTAATCAGTTCTGGGACAGTCTAGACTTTGAGGCATTTGAAGACATTTTGGCTCTACTCATATATGGTTTGGTGTTGTTTCCTAACTCAGATTCCTTTGTTGACGTGAACACGGTGAATATCTTCATTTCTCGTAATCCTGTGCCCACTCTCTTGGGTGACATTTTGCACTCTCTTTATGCCCGCACTGCTCAGAAACGAGGAACCCTTATGTGTTATGCACCATTGCTGGCGAGGTGGTTTATTTCTCACCTTCCCAAATCAGTTTTGAAGAACAAGGAAGGCATGGGTTGGGCCCATAGGATTATGTCTCTTTCTCACATGGACATCATTTGGACTAATAAGGACATGGAAGACGTTGCTATTATTGATCGCTGTGGGGAATACCCCAATGTTCCACTACTAGGAATCAATGGAGGGATCACCTATAATCCGTGTTTGGCCTTACGCCAGTTTGGGCGAGCTAGGAGGGAAGGACCTCATGAGTTGCTGATGCCAAGCATTGTCTTTGACTTCCAAGGGGATAGTGACGAGTAACTCCGCAGGTTCATATGAGCTTGGGATAGGGTACACAAGTCTGATCCACATGAGTTAGGGATGAAGACCTCTCTTCCGATGGAACCATATCTCCGATGGGTTCGAATCCGTGTCCAAAAGCCGGGAATTCCGTACGAAGTTGTCTTGCCTGTGATTGTTGAGGTTGCTGATGAAGAAGGGGTTCCACCTACCATCCTCCACCCATACATGCCTACTGACATTGGGGAATTAAAGAGGTCTTGGATGCAGCTAAGAGAGGAACGGGATACTTACAGAGAAAAGTATCACGAGCAAGAGCGGAAGATCCTGAAGTTGACAAGGCAATTGGAGAATGAGCAGATCCTCAATGACTATGTCAGCACCAAAGGCAAACAACCATGGGAGCGCTGATGTCTTTTTATTATTCCTAGCTTTGATTTATTTTTTAGTATTTCTTTCTTGTAACGCCTTAAAGGCACTTATCAAACATTGTTTCAAGTTATTTATCTAATAAAAGTGTGTTTCGTTTTGGTTTACGAATTTGAATCTCTCGACGTCTTTGAAATCATATCATACGCATTTCATTCCATGCACCTCATCACAGGTACCCATTACAGGTTTCTCATCTTCTTCGCTGTTTATTTCAGCATCATGTCTGCTGAAACATCAACTGAACAAGCTATCAAGGCTCTACAAGCTCAAAACGCTCAATTTCAAGAAATGTTCATGAATTTGGCTAAGGGTTAACAAGATCTGAAGACCCTTATCCTGAAGGATAAGAAGAAGAAGAAGACAGTCCTCCTAAACATGGGTCACAGGTTTGGAAATAGGCTGCGAGATGAAGTCAATTATCCCATCATCTGGAGGGGGAGAAAACCAAGAAGAAAGGAGGGTTCCTATCCCCGTGGTATCTGATCATGAGACTGACTTTGACGACGACCAGTATCCTCCGGCCGAGGATAGGTATAAACAGCTTGAAGACCGGTTAAGTGCGATAGAAATTCAGAAGGTCCCTGGGTTGGACTTTGGTGATCTAGGTTTGTCATCTGGGGTGGTGATTCCCCACAAGTTTAAAGCACCATCCTTTGCTAAATACGAAGAGGCTTCTTGCCCAAAGTTGCACCTCCGTTTGTATATTAGAAAGATCCATCCATACACTGCTGACAAGAACCTCTGGATCCACTTCTTTCAAGATAGTCTCTCAGGGAATCAACTTGAATGGTTTTACGAGCTGGAAGGAGCTAGTATCCGTAATTGGGAAGATCTCGTTGCTGCTTTTTACAAGCAGCACCAATACAATGCCGACCTCGCTCCCACACGTACCCAACTTCAGGGTATGTCTATGGCTGCGAGCGAAGGTTTCAAAGACTACGCTCAGAAATGGAGGGACCTTGCTGGAAGAGTACAACCCCCGCTGGCTGACAGGGAGTTAGTAGATATGTTTCTGGGGACCTTGTCTAGTCCGTATTTCAACCATCTGATTGGAAGTTCATCGTCCGGGTTTACAGAGCTAATTATGACCAGGGAAAGAATTGAGGCTGGTATCAAATCTGGCAAGATACAGAAGGGTACTTCATCAAGTGCCGAGAAGAAGCCTTTTAAGAAGGATTCCAGTGTTGTTTACAGTTCAAAAAGCCAGAATAGACCTGAACACCGCCAAGTTGTTAATGCGGTTGTTATTTCAAGACCAACTGTTGCCGCACAACGCAACAATCAGCCAAGGGCCGAGACATCGCGAAGAAAGTTCACTCAGCTCAACATGACTTTATCTCAGATTCTGCCATAATTATTGAAGACCAACTTGGTGATTTCGAAGGAGGCCCCGAAGAATCCCAATACAACATCACCGATGTACAATCCGAACGCCCGCTGTGCTTTTCATTCTGACAGCCCGGGACACGATACGAATGATTGTTGGGTTTTGAAGAATAAAGTACAGGATTTAATTCATGCTAAAGAGATTGAGTTCGAAGCGCCAGAAAGGCCTAATGTTGTGACTGCTCCCATGCCCAAGCATGGAGTGAATGCTATAGATGAAGATCCGTTTGTGGTTTCTGTGAAAGACATTGTTACTCCATTGATGACTGTGAATAAGAACCTTCTGTTAGCCAGTTTATTTCTGGGTTGTGACGAAGGTTGCCATCTATGTGCTGTCCTACCTACTGGTTGCCATCTTTTGAAGTCAGGTGTCCAACGCCTGATGGATAATAAAGAAATTCTGTTTGAGAAGACTTTTGTTCCTTTGGTTCCTACTGAAGAAGTTGCCATAATCACCATTTTCGACAATTCTTCCAAGGCTTCCTCTAGAAAGCCTGTTAGAATTACATCTGTTCCAAGAATCACTCCTTTGATCATCACTGTTCCTGGGTCTATCCCCTATACATCCGATAAAGTTGTCCCGTGGCATTATGGGGCTGACGTGTATTATCACGGAGTTAAACAAGACTTGAATGATGAAGAGGCTGATACTGACATCAGCAATATCGTTGGACCTGCATGAGCCACCCATTTTGATGCCTCCAGTCGAAGGGAGACCTTTGATCTTATACTTGACAGTACTCGACAACTCAATGGGGTGTGTGCTGGGGCAGCATGACGAGTCTGGCCGAAAAGAACATGCTATTTACTACCTTAGCAAAAAGTTTACCGACTGTCAGACCCGATACTCGTTGCTTGATAAAACTTGTTGCGCTTTGGCATGGGCTACTCGTCGGCTGAGACAGTATATGCTGACTCACATCACTCTATTGATATCAAAGATGGATCCAATCAAGTATATCTTCGAGAAGCGTGCCTTGTCTGGAAGAATATCGAGGTGGCAGATGATCTTGACTGAGTATGACATCCAATATACGACCTAAAAGGCAATCAAGGGAAGTGTGTTGGCAGATCATTTGGCACATCAGGCAGTGAACGATTACCAGTCTATGAACTTTGAATTTCCGGATGAGAATATCATGTTAGTGACCGACTTTGAAACACCTGGACCGGATGAAGGACCTGAGGAAGGATCCCGATGGTCTATGTACTTTGATGGAGCTTCAAAAGCTTTGGGTAATGGCATTGGCGCCATGATCATATCTCCTGAAGGCTCTCATACTCCGTTCACCGCCCGACTATGTTTCAACTGCACCAACAACATGGTGGAGTATGAAGCGTGCATTATGGGTCTTCGAGCAACTATTGACCTAAGGATTAAGTTCTTGAATGTTTTCGGTGATTCCGTTCTCGTGATCAGCCAGATCAAAGGCGAGTGGGATACGAAACACCCTAATCTTATTCCTTACAAGGAGTATGTGTTGACGTTGCTCCCACATTTAGAGGAGATAACCTTTGAACACTTTCCTAGAGAGGAGAATCAGTTGGCAGACGCGCTAACTACGATGTCTTCCATGTTCAAGGTCAGATGGGACAATGAAGCTCCCCAGATTACCATTGAGAGGTTGGACGAACCTGCACATTGCTGTGACATTGAGACTGAAGAGGTAACAGATAAACCCTGGTTTCATGAGGTAAGGAGGTATCTTGAAGCTCAGGAGTACCCCGAGGGTGCATCTGTTAATGACAAGAAGTTTCTAAGAAGGTTCGCAGCAAAGTTCTTCATCAGCAATGGCATCCTTTACAAGCGTAACCATGATTCAACCTTACTACGTTGTGTGGATAAGAATGAAGCAGAAAGGATCATGGTAGAATTACATGAAGGTACTTTCGGGACTCATTCCAGTGGACACACCATGGCAAAGAAAATCCTACGGGCAGGATATTATTGGTCCACAATGGAAGCCGACTGTTATCAGCATTCTCGGACTTGTCACAAGTGCCAAGTTTATGCTGATAAGGTGCACATACCTCCAGTACCTCTGAACATCTTGACAGCTCCTTGGCCTTTTGCAATGTGGGGAATCGACATGATCGGCGAGATCAGACCTACGGCATCCAACGGGCATCGTTTCATCCTGGTAGCTATTGATTACTTTACGAAGTGGGCTGAAGCAGCTTCCTTTGCTACTGTAACCAAGAACGTCGTGGCACGGTTCATTCGACACAATCTGATTTGTCGATACGGGGTACCAGAGAGGATCATTACGGACAATGGTACCAATCTCAACAACAAGATGATCACCTAACTCTACAAACAATTCAAGATACAACATCACAACTCTTCTCCCTACCGGCCGAAGATGAATGGGGTTGTTGAAGTGGCTAATAAGAATATTAAGAAGATTGTGCAGAAGATGACGGTGACATACAAAGACTGGCACAAGATGTTACCATTTTCTCTTCATGGGTACCGTACCTCAGCGCGGACGTCAACATGGGCAACACCCTATTCCTTGGTTTATGGAATGGAGGCCGTCTTGCCCATTGAAGTTCAGATACCCTCTCTTCGGATTATGAAGGATGCAGGTTTGAGTGAAGATGACTGGATTCAGACCCAGCTTGATCAGTTGAACCTAATCGACGAAAAGAGACTTACTGCTATTTGTCATGGTCAGACGTACCAAAAGCGGATGATCAAGGCATTTAACAAGAAAGTTAGACGACAAGAGTATCAAGTTGGGGACCTGGTTATCAAGCGCATCATACTGCCACAAGGTGATCCCAGGGGAAAATGGAACCCTACCTACGAAGGGCCATGTGTGGTTAAGAACATTTTCTCAGGTGGAGCGATGATTCTAACCGCCATGGATGGTGACGACCTTCCTCACCCCGTCAATGCAGACATAGTGAAAAAATAATACGCATAATCAAAGACCCGCTAGGTCGACCGGCCTAGGCAAAAATAAGGGCTTCCCGGCGAACCAAAAGGGTTCGGGCAAAAATAAGGGATGAAATGAAAAATCTGTACACCCGGCAAGTCGAAAACCTGAAAAGGCGGCTTGGGCAAAAAAGGGTATCCCGGTGGACTGAAAACCCGAAAAGGCAGTCCAGGAAAAAATTAGGGATCAAAGCGTAACACTATGTCTCATTGGATCACCTGCAACCAGACTTCGGTATCGACTATCAAGCTCGGACGGCACTAATCAATCTGATCTACCTTCAACCAAGTATCAAAGTGATGAGATGCTCAAGGACATAAGGGCAATAGCAGATTTGGAACCCAGTGGGATTATTCACATAGCTGTTTTGTTTTAGTTTTTCACAAATTGTGTAAATTCTATTGTTCGGCGGTGTTCTCTTACTAGGACGTCAACCTCTTGTACAAAAACGCCTATTTACAGGCCAAACTTCAAAATCAATACAATTCATTTTCAGAGAAATTTCAAACTGTTTTTCCTTTTTCTGTTTCGTTTTGCAAAAAACGTCCAATGTTCATTTTGATATATGCATTTGACATTAATTGCTGCTCATGAGTATTTACATGCGAAACAAAAGACGATTACTTGTAATGTCAGAAACAGGGGAAAATAAGATATGTCCAAGCTTTACGGTTGCTCTACCCACCAGGTACAAAGGTAGATTTAGTTAAAGAATATGGCTGAAATACTTTCACTCCCCGCAGAGTAAGAAAAGGACAGTAATATTAGCTCTCCCCAGCCGAGGCTTACAACTGTGAATGAATCGGTAATATTCTCCCCAAGTAGAATTTATCTACCGTCAGCACTGAAAGGTCTTAATATTCCCCAACGGAGTATAAGAATATTCCCCGGCAGAGTACAAGAATCCCCAGTGGAGTCTAAAAGTTTTCCCAGCGCAGTCTGAAAAAGCTTCCCAAGTGGAGTTTGGAGAATCATCCCCAGTAGACTTTAGAAGATTGTCCCCAGCAGAACTTAAAGGATTATCCCCATTAGAGTCTAAAAGGTTATCCCCAGTGAAGTCGCAATTGAAAATCATCCCCAGCGGAGTTCTTTCCTTACACAAACAGGAATTCAATCCCCAACAGGATTCAGTATCACCAACAACGGTAATTCATCCCCAGCTGGACTTATCGGTGAAATCCCCAACAGAACATCTCTTCCCCACAGAGTAATCTCCTCATCAGTTTATTCCCCAGCGGAGTTATCCTCTCCTGCAGGATTATTCTCACGATCATCGTCATTCGCTATCCCCAGCGGAAACGAAGAATTCAACTCTTTTCTCCAGCAGCTATCCGGGATTATTTTCCCCAGCTACAAACATTACATGTTCATACATCATGACACATGGATATTCGCATCATACAACACAATCTCATTTATTTTGAGAACATCATTGGTTGGTACATATCATGCATTACATACGACTAATCTTTATCTTTTAGGAAGGATGCGGTCAAATTCTCATAAAATTCAAAGCTATGAAGCTTTTATCTCATTCGAATTACTGACCAGTTCTTAAATCTCAACCGAATTATCCTCAGTTGAATTACAGATAAGGTTCTAAATCTCGACAAAGTATTCCTTCGTCGAATTACAGACGAGTTCCAAAATCTCAGCAGAGTTTTCTCAGTTGAATTATGGGTAAGTTCTTAAATCTCGATGAAGATGTTTCCCTAAAGTTGAAATACTGACCAGTTCTTAAATCTCAACTGAATTATCCTCAGTTGAATTACACATAAGGTTCTAAATCTCGACAAAGTTCCTCCGTCGAATTACAGACGAGTTCCTAAATCTCAGCAGAGTTTTCTCAGTTGAATTACGGGCAAGTTCTTAAATCTCGACGAAGATGTTTCCCTAAAGTCGAACTACTGACCAGTTCTTAAATCTCAACCGAATTATCCTCAGTTGAGTTACAAATAAGGTTCTAAATCTCGACAAAGTTCCTCCGTCGAATTACAGACGAGTTCCTAAATCTCACCAGAGTTTTCTCAGTTGAATTACAGGAAAGTTCTTAAATCTTGATGAAGATGTTTCCCTCAGTCGAATTACTGACCATTTCTTAAATCTCAACCGAATTATCCTCAGTTGAATTACAGATAAGGTTCTAAATCTCGACAAAGTTCCTCCGTCGAATTACAGACGAGTTCCTAAATCTCAGCAGAGTTTTCTCAGTTGAATTACGGGCAAGTTCTTAAATCTTGATGAAGATGTTTCCCTCAGTCGAATTACTGACCAGTTCTTAAATCTCAACCGAATTATCCTTAGTTGAATTACAGATAAGGTTCTAAATCTCGACAAAGTTCCTCCGTCGAATTACAGACGAGTTCCTAAATCTCAGCAGAGTTCTCTCAGTTGAACTACGGGCAAGTTCTTAAATCTCGATGAAGATGTTTTCCCCCAGTTGAATTATGGACAAGTTCTTAAAACTCAGCAGAGATGTTCTCTCAGTTGAAGTACAGGCAAGTTCCTAAATCTCAACAAGATCAGACTTCCCCAGCGGAATCTTCTACAACAACAGGTACACAAGCTCTCGCTAAGGAATCTCTTATTCGATCGACACTCCTCCAGATGGCATCTTTAAGCCCATCCTCCCGTCAGCAATCTCCAAATGGCATTTGTAAGCCCATTCCCGACATCACAAGCCTGATACCACTTCATGCGAGTGTAAATTTCTGGGCACTCTAGTGTTCAATCATCTTCCACCTTTGGATCACGAAAGGCATGAAAGCCAATCTACATCCTCGGGTTTAAGAAGATTGAACAGGGGAAGCTGTTGTACCCCAAAATTTTCCCTCCCATATTTCTCAAAACATTGCAAGAAAAATCTTTGTGGCTTAAGGTTGCTTAAGAGTTGGTCAGACAAGCTATCTTCTAAGGCAGTCTACCCCAAATTAGGGTTTTGTGTTGCATCAAGATATTTTAGTCCAAATGACCACAAGTGCTACCCATTGTCCTAATATTTTCTCAAGATCATCCATGTCAAGTTTCAAGCCTTGCAGAGGAAGTTTGCTTAGTCAATTGCCCAAAGGTCCAAAAATCGATTGTGCTAGGGCAAAAGTCAACTGTGACCTACATACAGTCAAACTTCAAGATTTTTTTTCCAACATTCTCACTTTGAAGGATATTTCATCATTTGATCAAGGGTTGATCATGATTCATCAAGGATTGCTCAAAATTCATCAAGACTCAAAAGTTGCTAAATTAGGGTTTTACAGGAAAAGTCAACTCAACTTTGACCAAGCATAAATTTCTCATACTTTATGATAAATGACCCATCCAAAGCTCATTTTGAAGAGGATACAATTCCATACAATCCATATTCACACCCCAATTTAAAAAAGTGCACTCACAATAAATTATGAATTTGGACATTATAGGTCATTTTGAAAAGTCAACAAAAACACATTTTTTTGTCAAAGCTTATAACTTGATCATGGAATGTCAAAATGAGATGAGACCAAAAGGGTTGGTTATATGACATCTCAAGATTTCTAAAAAGTCCAAGAACACCTCCAAAAGTTCAAAATTGAAGAAGTTATGCATTGTTGAAGTTGGACTTTTTTGCAAAATTGCCAAAAGTCAACTATCCCCAAAAACTTCAAATTTTGGCAAATGGGCCCATTCTTTTCCACTTGAATTGAGTTTACATTATTTCCCACGTGCTCTAACATCAGCCATGTGTCCACATCACATTTTTATTATTTAATTTGACTTTTATTTGAATTAATTTATTTTAAATCAAATAAAATCATATAAAACCTAAAAGCTTTGATAACACATGATCTTTTGGCTATTTCAGGCTCCAAATACAGCAATCATTATCATCGAATTCGTATCAGATCAAATCATGTGCAAAAAGATTGAAATTAGGCAAATTTGGCAAGTTTGTAAATGGAGATCAAATCAAATATGCAAGCATTGCTAAGGCAAGATTTGGACCAATTTTATTAAACTAATGCACTGAGTGATACATAAGCAAGCTGAAGGATACAAAATAAGGGTTGAAAATCGTGGGAAGAGGCAGAACAAGAATTGAAAAAATCACAAAAAAATCTTGAGGTCGAAATCCAGGTTAGAGGCATTTTCAGATGTCGAGACTTGTTCTAATCAATTCCTGGCCATTCACACAGGCTACCTGGATCCAAGCCACGCATTTTCAAACTCTCTAGTGCACTCTAAGTCTCACGTGACATAGCCATATTCTTGAAATCAATTTGAGTTATTCTGGCATCATTAGAACAAACTAATAGCATATTTTGAATCTACAAGCAATTTGCAAGTGTGATCGGTGGATCTGGAACTGACTGTTTAACGCTGGTTCGCGAAATGTCGCGGAAGCAAGAGTCGCCACCGTCTTTTATTTTTTCCAAATGGAAAGGACAAAAGCACAGAAAAATTCCTTATAGAGATTGCTCTCGGTTCGGGAGGTAGGTTATAGAAAGGGAAGGTGTTAGCACCCTTTCTATCCATGGTTATCCATGGGCTCTTAGATACTTGCTCAATGTGTTTTCAAAAAGGTTTGTTTGCTTTTCAATGTGGGTTTTAAAAAGTTTCTTTGAAAAATTTCAGTTCGACTCGTGCGTCAGAGTGTTTGAAAAATTTGCTTTGAAAGCTTTTGAAAAGTGTTGGTGTGAAAAGATTTCAGTTTGTTTTGAAGAGAGCAAGTACCTACGAGAACCTACCTACCCTAAGGAATTCGTCTGTGTAAAAGTCCTTTAAAGTAATGCCATCCCACCATTGAGAGGTAGGTAGCACCACCGTTGGAGGTGTTCGGGTCAATTCGAGTTTGTAGGGACATGGTGATCACCGGAGCAATGGGAAGACACCTTAGAAGCTACCCTCATGCCAGGTTCCCGGATCATGAGGACTTACTAAGACGTCCTCTACTCGACGATCACCTTTCGAAGGCAAGGCAACAGTGAGGCGTACCCTAGGGGTGGTGTGTGCGATTTGTGTGTCATGTTCATTGATATTTGTCTTGTCATGTTCAATGTGATCTACGCTTGATTTTATTATGGTCCATACATTCTTTCATGCTTGGTTAACAGTTAAAATATTTGCGGGAAAATAAATCTAGACTATTACAAATGGCGCGGGTCCACATCGCCAAAATTAAACCGGACCCGATTTGACAGAAAAGTAAATAAAGAACTAAAGAAATAAAAGTGCGAAAAGTTAAATTGTCCGAGTTACATGGCTTTGGGAGAGATACATGATTATTTAAGCGAAGTAAAGTAAATGCGCGAAAGTAAATAATTAAGAATATGGGCGTTGGACCCTTTTGCAAAAAATTAAATTATATAAATTAATTAATTAGAATTAATGAGGAATCAAAAAAAAAATTAAAAATTAAAAAGGGATGTTTTTTGGTGTTTTTGTATTTTTAAGATTTAATAGAAAAGAATTAATTAAAATTAAAATAAAAAAAAGCTAAACCTAAGTCTAATTATTTTTTAAGTTTTTTAAGAAAATATTAAAGTTTTTAACCTAAATTAAACCTAATTTTATTGTACAATTTAATTATAAAATAAATAAAATAAGTAATATTATTGTAAAAAGGGAAAATTAAAAAGGAATAAAATTAACAATTAAACCTAAATTCTATATTTTTTTATTATTTTATTATGAAAAGAATTAAAGTTGCAACCTAAATTAATACTAAATTAATTTACATGTTAATTTATTTATGAAAATAATTAAATTAAATATTTATTATATTTTTCATCTTTTCTGATTTTTTGTGATATTTTTATATATATGGTAAAAATAATTTATTAAATTAAAACAAGAAAATAAATAAAATAAGAATTGAAAACAAAATAAATAAAAAGGAAATTGCAAACCAGGGGGGGGGTTCAGGCCCTAAAGTGGAGGTGTGGCCCAGTAGTTTGAGCCCAATAACCTTCAGAATTCGTTGACTTTCCAGGCGCCATGTGGCTCTTTTGACTAGGATTCAGGGTGTTCATCAATTCTATGCCTTTGGATTGATCTCCAGCGGGACGTGTCATGCTTGATTGGGAGGCACATAGTATATCCACACATTAAGCGCTGCATGGGATTAGTTAATGAAAAATAATATTGAACATGTGAAAGACCTGGGGTTCGAACCCAGGTCATGTACCTCCACTACCAATCCTGCTTGCCAGCTGAGCTACACGCGCATTCAAATATATTATGACAAATAAATAACAAAAGGAAAAACGAAAGCATTAGTGGTTGAAGCGCGCGAAATTTCAAACGCACCAACCACCGTTCGCCACGACTCCATCTTCCTCCTCATCCCTGTAACACAAACACCAAAAGCAACGGTTTTGGACGCGTTGCATTAGGCAGGCTATTGAAAAATAGCGACTAGCGCTATGATGTTTATAAATTGATCGCGAATGGTGTTTCATGTTCGTCCAGGCTTGCTGAATACAACCATCATGGTCTTGAGGGCCAATTTTACTTGATCTTAAAAGCCCTAATTCCTCATCCTGAAAACCCTAGAATTTAAACATGGTGGAATCGAATATAACGCATAATAATTCAATCAAAACATTGGGTTAGCTTCAGAATAAGGTAATTAACATGAATCCATGAATAAAAATCACAAAGAATGTGTAAATCATGATGCACGACTCTGAAATTTTCCTTGCACAGGTACGGTTTGTTTTACCAGTTCTTGGAGTTTTGAGGGATGATTCTGATTGGAATACACTCAATAGGCCTTGAGCAAGCTTTTTGAATGAAAATTAAGCTTTGAATCGCTTTGTAACCTTGTTTTTAGAATTTGAGTTTCTTGATAAAAATCCAAGTTTTCAATGGTATTCTCTGCGCAGCTTTTTGTCTACCACAATTAGGTTTAGGTTCCTGGTTATGTAGTAGAGCTATTAGGTTGAGAAAATTGAATAAAATCCATGGCATTGATGATTTTGCATATTTGATTTTCCAAGATCTTCCATATCTTTTTTTCATGTGTTATTTGTTCAATCATGCTCAAATTAAACCAAATCTTTCCATGTTGGGATGTGCACGAAATATTGAAGCTGAAATGTGTACAAAAAGATTTTTTAGGTCAAGCTTTATATTTTCCACCTATTTATATAATTTAAATGAATTAATATGAATAATAATTCAAATAAATAAATAAAAAATGAGAAAATACTTCCCTTTGGGCCAAGTGGTCGTGCACATGCTTGGAATGATGAATCATGGAAGAAAAATGGGCCCATTAGCAATTTTAGGTCATTTGGATCAAAGTTGACTTTTCAAAATATCCAAAAATTTCCCAACTTCCACAAGGCATAACTTGCTCAATTTTTAAGCTTTTCTCATGTTCTTTGACATTTTGGAAAGGTCGTTGAGTCCTCTAACCAATGCCTTTGGTCCCATGTCATTTTGATTTACCCATCTCAAGTTATGGCCTTTGACTTAAAGTCACTTTTTGTTGACTTTTGAAAATGACCTATAATGTTGAAATTGATAACTTTTTGTGAGAGCATTTCTTGGACTTGAAGTATGAAGATGAGTTGTAGGAAATGTCTTTCTCTTCAAAATGAGCTTTGGATGGAATTTTTCTGATAATCCATGTGGAAGTTATGCCCTGGTCAATTTCAGTTGACTTTTTCAGTTGTCCAAATATAGTAACTTTTGCATCTTGATGATTTTCTGAGCCAAATTTTGAGAATCATGATCAAGCATTGATCAAATGATGTTTGTGGCTTCAAAATGATATGTTGACCAAAAATTTGAACTTTTGACTGTCAAATGACCATTTTGCCCCTACAGTTGACTGTAGTGCAATTTAGGGTTTTGACTGTGCAATTTTGAGCTGAATGCCTTGAAACTTTGTATGAGGATACTTGACCATCTTTATAGGCATATGAGACTTGATTGGGCCTTTGAAAACTTCCTTGTCTTGATCAGAACACAAACCCTAGTTTTGACTGTATAGGAGACAGTTGGACTGTGCAACCCTTGGGGAATTTTGTGACTTGGCTTGGCAATTTCTTGAAGAATATGGGAGGGCAAATTTTGGGGTACAACAGTTGCCCCTGTTCAATCTTCTTAGACCTGAGGATGCAGATTGGCTGACGTGCCTTTCGTAGTCCGAGGGTAGAAGATGATTGGACACTAGAGTGCCCAGAAATTTGTGCTCGCATATTAGCAGTGTGATGGGGGAATGGGCTTATAGATGCCATTTGGAGATTGCTGGATAGGATGATGGGCTTATAGATGCCATCTGGATGTTGATCGCGTAGGAGATTCCTTGGAGAGAACCTACATACCTGCAAAACAGAAAATGAGTACCTGACACGTTGCAGGAGCTGATTTTAGATGCTTGGCATAGATATGTCCTGACTGGTTACAGGAGCTGAGTCTGGAGCTTCAAACAACGATGAAAGAACCAGGGATGGTTACTGCCTTATCATGAATGATAAGAGAACCTTGGGTGATTTTAACTTCAACAACGCTCGTTGAGAAAAATCTTAGCGGGAATTACCATCTTTGCAGTATCGGAACGGGAACCATAGACCTTTATAATCTGAAAGGGAATCACCTCACTCGCTGTTGGAGAGGGAATCATAGGAAAAGGAATTGTCACCTCACTCGCCGTCGGAGAGGGAACCATAAGAGACTATCACCTCACACTCATCGTCGGAGAGGGAAACATCTGAAAAACGAATTACCACCTCACGCACTTGTCGGAGAGGGGACCATAAGAGACTATCACCTCACACTCATCGTCGGAGAGGGAAACATCTAAAAAAGGAATTACCACCTCACGCACTTGTCGGAGAGGGGACCATAAGAGACTATCACCTCACACTCATCGTCGGAGAGGGAAACATCTAAAAAAGGAATTACCACCTCACACACTTGTCGGAGAGGGGACCATAAGAGACTATCACCTCACACTCATCGTCGGAGAGGGAAACATCTGAAGAAGGAATTACCGCCTCACGCACTTGTCGGAGAGGGGACCATAGGAGACTATCACCTCACACTCACCGTCGGAGAGGGAAACATCTGAAAAAGGAATTACCACCTCACTCGCCGTTGGAGAGGGTACCATAAGAGACTATCACCTCACACTCATCGTCGGAGAGGGAAACATCTGAAGAAGGAATTACCGCCTCACGCACTTGTCGGAGAGGGGACCATAGGAGACTATCACCTCACACTCATCGTCGGAGAGGGAAACATCTGGGGTAACTTCTACCGAGTCTTCATCAGAAAAAATCTGTTGGGAGTCGATTTAGCTGGACTAGAGAAGGCTTTGAAATATGTTTAAACGTTTTAACTGCGTCTTTCCTGAAAGGTAAAGGTCAGTCATATGCAATGCATGATATGGATCAAGCAATGATGTTCTCAACATAAATGAGATTTGTATGATATGATGCGTCTATGCATGCTATAATGATGTATGTGATGTTTTATGAATGTTTTCGTCTAAATCCTTGACGGGTGTCGGGAAGTCATATCCTGGGCTGATGTTGGAGAATAAGCTTTTACTTCCGCTGGGGATGATAGTTGCAAGAATACCGGTAGGAGAAGACGACTCCGTTGCGGAATAAACTTGGCAAATGGAAGATTCTGCGGGGAGAAAAGATACTCTAGCGACCATGCTGGGAAGCAATACTCTGTGGGGAGATGCCTTGATGAGTGTAGATAATAACTTGCTGAGGATGTCTTGTTGTTGGAAGTATGAATAGACTTCGCTGGGGTAAGAAGATTTCGTTGAGGACGCTCTTTCCATGGCTTTTGGCTGAGGATAACCCAGTTATATCCTGTTAAGGAAATAACTCTTTGAATAAGGCCGGACGACGCGTTCGTGCTCTGCGAGGGGATAAGCTTCCAGAATCTACTGGGGATACGCTTATTGCTTGGGGATATGAATTCCAACCTTCCTGGGGAAACTGGATTGGACTCTTCTGGGGAAGTTTTGATATGCTGGGAAGTGATTCCTTTGAATATTGAGATACCGCCGGGGAACAATCTTTAGACCAAGACTGCCGGGGATGCTTGTTATGAATATATGCTGCTGGGGAAGTATTGAGATCTACGGGAGGATACCCAACTTCTTTAAGATTTGATGATTCTGCTTGGAGAGAGTGCACTGTCTTGCTTACTCTCTGGGGATTTAATATGTACTGGTCATGTTCTTTAGCTGAACCTACCTTGGTACCTTGGAGGATAGAACAATTAGACTGCTCAGACAACTCTTTTATTGCCCCTGTTTCTAGTGTCACCTGCAATTAATTCCTTTGTTTCGTATGCAAATATTTATGAGTTAGCAAATTATTGTCAATGCATATATCACAAATTGAACCTTGGACGTTCTTCGCAAAACAAAACAGAAAAGGAAAAACACTTGGCACGTTTAACTGAAAATATATTTGTATTGATTTTTGAATGGCCTGAAAATAGGCGTTTTGTGTACAAGAGGCTGACGTCCTAGTAAGAGGAACGCCGCCGAACAAAAGAGTTTATACAAATTTTGTACAAAAGAAAAGA
The DNA here is from genome assembly GCA_948472305.1 of Vicia faba. Lineage (NCBI taxonomy): Eukaryota > Viridiplantae > Streptophyta > Magnoliopsida > Fabales > Fabaceae > Vicia > Vicia faba. Next base: position 1,058,617,461 of record OX451739.1, read on the forward strand.
AAACAGCTGTGTGAAATGAATGATCCCACTGGGTTTCAACTCTGCTATTGCCTTTATAACTCTGAGCGTCTCATCACTTGATGACCTTGGTTGAAGGTGAAGCTGACTGATCGATGCCGTCTGAACTTGATGTAGATACCGGATTCTGGATGCAAAGTGATCAATGAGACATAGTATTACGCTTTTATCCCTAACTTTTGCCTGGACCGCCCTTTCGGGTTTTCAGTCCACCGGGATACCCATTTTTGCCCAAGCCGCCTTTTCAGGTTTTCGACTTGCCGGGTGTACAGATTTTTTCATTTTCATCCCTTCATTTTGCCCGAACCCTTTTGGTTCGACGGGAAGCCCTAATTTTTACCTAGGCATGTCAGTCTAGCGGGTCTTGTTTTCATGCATAGTATTTTTTAACTATGTCTGCATTGGCGGGGTGAGGAAGGTCGTCACCATCCATGTTGGTTAATATCATTGCTCCTCCTGAGAACACATGTTTAACCACAAATGGCCCTTCGTATGTAGGGGTCCATTTGCCCCTTGGATCACTCTGAGGAAGGATGATTCTCTTGATTACCAGATCCCCAACTTGATATTCCTGTGGTCTGACTTTTTTGTTAAATGCCCTGATCATTCGTTTCTGATACGTCTGACCATGACAGATAGCAGCAAGCCTCTTTTCGTCAATGAGATTGAGTTGGTCAAGTCGTGTCTGGATCCAATCATCTTCGTTCAGATTTGCATCCTTCATTATCCGGAGAGAGGGTATTTGTACTTCGATTGGCAAGACTGCCTCCATACCATAAACCAAAGAGAAAGGAGTTGCCCCGGTTGACGTCCTAGCTGAGGTACGGTACCCATGTAGAGCGAACGGTAACATCTCGTGCCAATCTTTATAGGTCACTGTCATCTTCTGCACGATTTTCTTGATGTTCTTATTTGCTGCTTCTACGGCCCCATTCATCTTCGGTCTGTAAGGAGAAGAATTGTGGTGCTGTATCTTGAACTGTTCGCAGAGCTCAGCGATCATCTTATTGTTCAGATTGGTACCGTTGTCAGTAATGATTCGCTCAGGGACGCCGTACCGGCAGATCAGGTTATGCCGAATGAACCGTGCCACAACAGTCTTGGTTACCGTGGCATAGGATGCTGCCTCAACCCACTTCGTAAAATAATCAATCGCCACTAGGATGAAGCGATGCCCATTAGATGCTGTAGGTTTTATCTCACCGATCATGTCTATGCCCCACATTACGAACGGCCAAGGCGCAGTCAGAACATTCAGGGGAACCGGAGGAACATGCACCTTGTCTGCATAAATCTGGCACTTGTGGCATGTCCTGGAATGTTGGTAGCAGTCAGCTTCCATTGTGGACCAATAATATCCTGCCCGTAGGATTTTCTTAGCCATAGTATGTCCACTGGAATGCGTACCAAAGGTTCCTTCATGTAGCTCTTCCATGATTCTTTCTGCTTCAGTCTTATCCACACAACGCAGTAAGGTTGAATCATGGTTTCGCTTGTACAAGATGCCGTTGCTAAGGAAGAACTTGGCTGCAAACCTCCTCAGGAACTTCTTATCGTTGATAGATGCACCTTCAGGGTATTCTTGAGCTTCCAGATATCTCTTCACTTCGTGGTACCAAGGCTTCTCAGTCACCAATTCAGTTTCGAGATCACAACAGTATGCCGGTTCGTCCAGTTTCCAGATGATGATCCGGGGAGCCTCATTATCCCATTTGACCTTGAACATTGAAGACATTGTAGCTAACGCGTCCGCTAGCTGATTCTCTTCTCTTGGAAAGTGCTCAAAGGTTATCTCTGTGAAGTGGGGAATCAGAGTCAACACACATTCTCTGTAAGGAATCAAGTTTGGATGTTTCGTATCCCACTCTCCTTTGATCTGATTGATCACAAGAGCGGAATCTCCGAAGACACTTAGGAATTTGATCCTTAGGTCGATCGCAGCTTGAAGACCCATGATACACGCCTCATACTCTGCCATGTTGTTGGTACAGTTGAAACATAGCCGGGCAGTGAGTGGAGTATGAGTACCTTGTGGAGATATGATTATGGCGCCGATACCGTTTCCCAAAGCATTGGAGGCTCCGTCAAAGTGCATAGACCATCGGGATCCTGGTTCAGGTCCTTCATCCGGTCCAGGTACTTCACAGTCAGTTACTATCATAATGCTTTCATCCGGAAACTCGAAGTTCATTGATTGGTAGTCATCTACAGCTTGTTATGCCAAATGGTCTGCCAATACACTTCCCTTGATGGCTTTCTGGGTCGTATACTGAATGTCGTATTCCGTCAAGATCATTTGCCATCTTGCAATTCTCCCAGACAGAGCAGGCTTTTCGAATATGTACTTTATAGGATCCATTTTTGAGATCAATAAGGTAGTGTGAGTCAGCATATACTGTCTCAGCCGGCGAGCAGCCCATACCAAAGCGCAGCAAGTTTTCTCAAGCAGTGAGTATCGGGTCTCACAGTCGGTAAACTTTTTGCTAAGGTAATAAATGGCATGCTCTTTTCGGCCAGACTCGTCATGCTGCCCCAGCACACACCCCATTGAGTTGTCAAGCACTGTCAGATATAGTATCAGAGGTCTCCCTTCAACCGGTGGCATAAGGATAGGTGGTTCTTGGAGATACTCTTTGATTTTGTCAAAAGCAGCCTGACATTCATCGTTCCAACGTACTACCTGATCTTTCTTCAGCAGCTTGAAGATTGGCTCACAGGTAGCAGTCAGATGTGAGATGAATCGAGCGATGTAATTCAGGCGTCCTAAAAAGCCTCTGACCTCCTTCTCTGTCTTAGGAACTGGCATCTCTTGAATAGCTTTGACCTTAGCAGGGTCCACTTGGATACCTTTATCACTGACTACGAAGCCTAGCAACTTCCCAGATCTTACCCCGAAGGTGCACTTGTTCGGGTTCAATCTCAGCTTGTACAGTTTCAACCGGTCAAACAACTTCTGCAGATGATCTAGGTGCTCTTCCTCAGTCTGGGACCTTGCGATCATGTCGTCCACATACACTTCTATCTCATGATGGATCATATCATGAAACAAGGCAACCATGGCACGTTGGTAGGTTGCCCCAGCATTCTTTAATCCGAACGGCATGACCTTGTAACAGAAGGTGCCCCACTGGGTAACAAATGTAGTCTTTTCCATGTCTTCAGGTGCCATCTTAATCTGATTGTAACCTGAAAAGCCATCCATGAAAGAGAACACCTTATGCTGAGCTGTATTATCAACAAGGACATCAATGTGAGGTAAGGGGAAGTCATCTTTGGGGCTGGCCCTGTTTAGATCCCTGTAGTCGACACACATTCTGACCTTACCGTCCTTCTTCGGTACCGGCACCACATTAGCAACCCACTGAGGGTAAGAAGTCACTGCAAGGAAACCGGCATCAAACTGCTTCATAACCTCGGCTTTAATCTTTTCAGACATCTCTGGACGCATCCGACGGACCTTTTGCTTAACTGGAGGGCAGTCTTCCTTAGTTGGCAAGTGATGGACCACAATATCGGTATCCAACCCGGGCATGTCTTCGTAGGACCAAGCAAAGATCTCCATATAATCATGTAACATCTTGGTTAACCGTTGCTTCACGCTGAGCTCTAGGTTGGCACCAATCTTTACCTCTCTCCTGTCTGCTTCAGTACCCAGGTTTATTGTTTCCACTGGCTCTTCATGGGGTTGAATTGCCCTCTCTTCCTGAAGCAACAATCTTGCAAGCTCGCCAGGCACTTCGCAATCATCTTCACCTTCGTCTTCGGCTAAGTTGATCGGATTTTCGAAGTCATAATTGGCAGTAGCAGAGTTGTTATCAGTGAGATCCAGAGTGGATTGGAACCTGTATGAGTGAGTGTGTGTGTAAATACAGCTGTTTTGAAAATTATGTAAAGGAAAAGAAAGACAGAAAAGGAACACAACATTTGCAATGCGAAAAATACGTCCAAGATTTTCATTCATGATGTATAAAATGACAGTTTGTATGCCCTCACAAATAGAACCACGGTGCCTCGGGTAAGACATCGGGCCATAGAGTTTATCATTGTTTATTACAAAATAACGAAACAAAGAAATTTATTACTGCGTCACAAAGGTAACAGGGGTATGGTCCTTTGCACTCCAATTGTTCAATCCGTCTTCGGCCGTCGGATAGATCCAGCTGTTGAATTCAGCTTCGTCCACTTCATGATCCTCCCCAACAGCACTTACTCTTGAACTTTTAATAAATACGGGAGGTCTTCCGATCTTCGCTTTCCTCATAGCTCTCTGACCTTCTGTGGTAAAACCCAGCCCAAGTTTATCAATCTTCTGAGTAAAGTCTGGAAGTCTGCCCCAGTCGGCACATTCACCCTTCCGAACCACAGCCCGGGCATCCTTCAGGGAAGCCATCTTCAAAGGACCACTTGCTTCTGTTGTTTCTGCTGTGATTGGAAACACCTCCTCGAAATGCTGAAAGGGGGTTTCAATAAACTCCCCATCCATCTCAATGTACCTGAAGGAGTTCAGGTGGCTCACCATATATTCTTCCTCTCCTTGCACGGTGACAATCTTCCCTCTGACGGGGTACTTCAGCTTCTGATGCAAGGTAGAGGTCACTGCCCCAGCCTTATGTATCCAGGGTCGACCCAGCAGACAAGAGTAAGATGGACGGATGTCCATCACATAAAAAGTGGAGTCGAACACCTGAGAGCCCACACGAATCGGAATGTCAACTTCTCCATGGACCATCCTCTTTGAACCGTCAAAGGCCCTGACGATGATGTTGCTGGGTTTCAATTCCAGGCCTTCACAATCTAGACGATCCAGAGCCTTCTTGGGTAGCACATTCAAAGATGACCCAGTATCAACCAATACATGTGCCAAGGTGGTGCCCCTGCATTCAATTGAGACATGCAGAGCATCATTATGATCTCTCCCTTTTGCGGTCAAGTCAGCATCTGAGAAACCCAAGCCGTTATCTGCCGTTAGGCTTGCCACACAATCAGTGAACTGGACTGCAGAGGTTTCATGTGGCACATGGGCCGTCTTGAGGAATGAGATTAGGGCCTTTGCATGGGCCTCGGAGCACAGCAATAAAGAGAGCATGGAGATCTTGGAGGGCGTATGCCCCAACTGTTCCACAACATTAAAATCGCTCTTCTTTATAATCTTCAGAATCTCCTCCATCTCTTGTGGGGAGGCCTCAGCAGTTATGGGTACGGGTGCCTCCATCTGGGCAGGCTCAACTTCAATTCCCTTGCCCCGAGCATTGGATGATTCGGCAGCAGGGGAAACAATCGGATCAGCAGCAGGAACAACAATTCGATCAGCAACAGGAATAGGTGTACTTGTAGGAATTATCAGGAGCGGTCTTCGGGCAGAAGGCGGTGCAATGTCAGGCGAGAAGAGCCTGCCACTGCGGGTAACTTTGGCTGGGCCAGTGATGTCACAGATGCTGGCGCCAGCATTGAGCTCTTGTTTAATTCCGTTTATATATACATCTGCCCCATAGTGCCAAGGGACAGCTTTGTTAGATACATAGGGCAGGGGCCCAGGAACAGTGATAATAACAGGTGCAACGGTCAGAATTTGGACAGGCTTCTTCGGGAGAGCCGGGATCGGATTATTGAGGATGGTCACCACAGAAACTTCTTCCACTGGAACCAACCGAACAGCAGACTTCTTGAATAGAATCTCCTTGCTATCCATTAAGCTTTGGATGCCTAATTTTAGCAAGGGACAACCAGATAGGGACACAACACAGAACAGGCAACCCTCACTACAACCCGGAAATAAACCGGCCTGCAGTAGGTTCTTCTTGACGATCTTTAGAGGAGTGGCTAGATCATCCACAGAAACAACATACACGTCTTCATCAACAGCATTTACCCCATGCTGAGGCATAGGGGCAGTAACTACATTCGGCTTGGCAGGTGCTTCGAATTGTATCTCCTTTGCATCGATAAGGTCTTGTACCTTATTCTTCAACGCCCAACAGTCATCGGTAGAGTGCCCCGGGCTTTCTGAATGGTAAGCACAACGAGCATTCGGGTTGTACTTGGGAGATGTTGTATTGGGGAACTTCGGCGCCTCCTTGACAGTTACTAAGTTGGTGGCTAGCAACTGTGGCAGAATCTGTGATAGGGTCATGCTTAACCGGGTAAACTCTCGCCGGGGTCTTTCAGCCCTTTGAGGATTATTCGACCGAGGAGCGGCAGCAGGCTTAGCAATCATCACCGCGCTGACAGATTGGCGGTGCTCAGGTCTCTCTGATTTCCTAGAACCATACACGGCACTGGACTCCTTTTTAAATGGTTTCTTTTCCGAACTAGATGATGCACCCTTTGTAATCTTCCCAGACTTCAGCCCAGCTTCAATTCTCTCTCCAGTCAAGATTAAATCAGTGAACCCAGCAGAAGAATTCCCAATGAGATGGTTGAAAAATGGCCCAGATAGGGTCCCCAAGAACATGTCAACCAACTCCCGATCAGTCAATGGTGGCTGCACCCTGCCAGCCAGGTCCCTCCACTTCTGAGCGTACTCCTTAAAACCTTCGCTTACACCTAACGACATACCCTGGAGTTGGGTACGTGTGGGGGCGAGGTCGGCATTATATTGATACTGCTTATAGAAAGCAGTAGCCAACTCCTCCCAGTTACGAACTTTGGTCCCATCCAGCTGATAGAACCATTCGAGATGAGTCCCTGAAAGACTCTCCTAGAAGAAGTGGATCCATAAATTCTTATCTGCAGAGTACGGCTGAATTTTCCGAACATAGGACCTTAAATGCAGCTTGGGGCAAGACGCCCCGTCATATTTGGAGAAGGATGGTGCTTTGAACTTGTGGGGGATAATCACACCAGTTGACAAACCCAGATCTCCGAAATCCAGCCCAGGTGCCTATTGAACCTCCATAGCCTTCAACCTGTCCTCCAGTTGTTTGTATCTGTCATTCGCAGGAGGATACTGCTCTTCATCAAAATCGGTCTCGTTGTCGGAGACCACCGGACTAGGGACCTTTACTTCTGCCTGAGAAGGACTCTTGCCAACAGAAGAACCAGCCTCTTCATGCTGTAGAGTATTGCCAAACCTTCGGCCCGAGTTGAACAGAACAGTTCTTCTCTTCTTCTTCTTCTCCTTCTTCAGGAGCATAGCCTTTAGCTCTTCTTGGCCTTTAGCCAGACCCTTGATTAATTCTTGAAACTGCGCATTCTGCGCCTGAAGAGCCTTGATTGATGTCTCAGTTGATGCAGATTCGGGATTCATGATGCTGAAATAAACAGCGAAGAACTGTAAGCAACCTGAAAAGTGGAAAACCCTGCTATGCACATGATGTATGAAATGCGTATGCAATGCATTCAAGGGTTTGAAAGTTCAAATTTGTTGTAGACAAAAAGGAACACACGTTATCATTAAAGAAATCATTGTTTAATACATCAAGGCCTCATGGGCAAAAGTACAAAAATCAAATCAATCCCAAAATACACTGTGCATCCTCTTCGGAGCTATGTAGGTGTTGAGATTCCTCTCTTCATGCAACAGGCGGGTGAGCTCCAAGACTTTCTTTTCACTGGCATGCAGACTAGTCTCAAGAGAATTCCTTTCCTCCTTAAGCTGGATCCAGCTCTTCTGCATCTCTTCCCAGGATGTGGGCATATCAGGTGCTGAATAACGTGAGACACTTCCCCTTCCAAGACAGGTTCTTTGATTACCGGGAGCATATGAGGATAGGGCATCACTAACTTCTGGGAGCGAGCTCGTACCCACTTGAGATAAGGTTCCAACGGGATGGAATTCCTGTGCCCCAGTGTTTTGCTGTCTATCCTACTGGGCATCCTCCAAGCTCTGATAAATCTCTGGCGAAGTCCTTGAGTATCATTGTCGAAGTCAAAAACTATGTCAGGAATTAACATGTCATGAGGACCGTCCTTCCGAGCATAACCAAACTGTCTCCAAGCCAAGCATGGGCTATAAGTAATACCTCCTCTGATTCCAAGTAAAGGAACATTAGGGTACTCCCCGCAACGATCAATGATGGTGACGTCTTCTCTGGACCTAGGGCACCAATGTATATCTGCATGTGTAAGAGTCATCAACCGTTGTGACCATCTCAAACCCCGCTCATTCTTCAAGACTGATTGTGGAAGGTGCGAAATAAACCACCTTCCCAGGAGAGGAGTGCAACACATAAGGACACCTCTTTTTCTCATGGTTCGAGTGTAACATGAGTGAAGGATGTCCCCCAGCAATATAGGTATGGGATTCCTGGACATAAAGATCTGGACCGCACTGATATCAATGAGCTGATCTGGGTTAGGGAACAACACCAAACCATAGACAAGGAGGGCCACAACCTCTTCAAAAGCCTGCAAGTCAAGGGAGTTCCAACATTCATAGGCCTTTTCAAACAGAAACCTGGCTAAGAACCCTTTGATGCCACTTCTAACTTCCCAATGTCTCTTGAGGTCAGATGACGGTAGATGCAAGGCTTTAGCAATCTCTTCAAGCTTAGGTTCCTTTTCTGTACCGTTGAAGGGTAGCTGATCAAGGATAGGGATCTTCAGGAGCCGGGAGAACTCCTCCAATGTAGGTACCAACTGATAGTCCAAGAAGGTAAAACAGTGATGCAGAGGATCAAAGAACTGGAACAGGACCTTTATCATATCTTCCTCAATGTTGGTGTTGACCAAGCTGATGAGGCTTCCATGTCTTTCACTGAATGAAGAGTTCTCGGGAATCCTGGATATAAGCTCCTTAAGCTGAGGAGGGATCCTTACAAGACTGATTTGAATTGTCTTTCTATGAACAGTTTCCATGTCCTACAAAACAAGAACAAAGATGAAAATTCGGACCCCTGAAATGGTTAGTCAATGCATATGATGCTGGATGATGTCATGATGCTATGATTAAACACACCACAGATATTTACAAAGACAAACATGTAAGGCACACAAGGCACACAAGACAAGCCCTTAAGGTTTAAGGCCAGCATGGGGTTTGGGTAGTACCCTCTTGAAGTTGGTGGGTTCAACCTGTCCTAATCAAGGTAATCGGGTTCTAAGGTTCCCAATATCACGGGATTGCTTTCGTTGTTCATCGTTTCGATTTAGCCACTGAACTGGCGACCGAAATATTCCAGGAAAGCAACCCTCAATTGAGTGTAGTATCGAGTATCAACCAACCTCGGACTGCACCAAAGTCAGTTATCTCACTACCCTAAAGAGGCCAAGATAGTTCAATTAAGGTTCCTAAGGTCTGTTGATGCTTCATGACACCACGCGGAGGCCCCGTACTCTCCTTGACTGAACTCAAGGGTTACCGGTACACACCAAAGTGCCACATCAACGTAGCAGACTGTTTCAACCATGTCGGTATACCCCGCACAGTTCCCTCACAGCCTTGTTGCTACTTTCTAAGAAAGGTATCCCCCAGATCCGGGTTAGGATCTATAGAACTCCCAAGCAACCCACAATTTAAAGCACACAAGGAAAACAATTGAAAACATAATGATCTTAGTCCTAAGGTACACCCCACTTTAAGTATTTCCCCAGCAGAGTCGCCAGTTCTGTGATCGGTGGATCTGGAACTGACTGTTTAACGCTGGTTCGCGAAATGTCGCGGAAGCAAGAGTCGCCACCGTCTTTTATTTTTTCCAAATGGAAAGGACAAAAGCACAGAAAAATTCCTTATAGAGATTGCTCTCGGTTCGGGAGGTAGGTTATAGAAAGGGAAGGTGTTAGCACCCTTTCTATCCATGGTTATCCATGGGCTCTTAGATACTTGCTCAATGTGTTTTCAAAAAGGTTTGTTTGCTTTTCAATGTGGGTTTTAAAAAGTTTCTTTGAAAAATTTCAGTTCGACTCGTGCGTCAGAGTGTTTGAAAAATTTGCTTTGAAAGCTTTTGAAAAGTGTTGGTGTGAAAAGATTTCAGTTTGTTTTGAAGAGAGCAAGTACCTACGAGAACCTACCTACCCTAAGGAATTCGTCTGTGTAAAAGTCCTTTAAAGTAATGCCATCCCACCATTGAGAGGTAGGTAGCACCACCGTTGGAGGTGTTCGGGTCAATTCGAGTTTGTAGGGACATGGTGATCACCGGAGCAATGGGAAGACACCTTAGAAGCTACCCTCATGCCAGGTTCCCGGATCATGAGGACTTACTAAGACGTCCTCTACTCGACGATCACCTTTCGAAGGCAAGGCAACAGTGAGGCGTACCCTAGGGGTGGTGTGTGCGATTTGTGTGTCATGTTCATTGATATTTGTCTTGTCATGTTCATTGTGATCTACGCTTGATTTTATTATGGTCCATACATTCTTTCATGCTTGGTTAACAGTTAAAATATTTGCGGGAAAATAAATCTAGACTATTACAAATGGCGCGGGTCCACATCGCCAAAATTAAACCGGACCCGATTTGACAGAAAAGTAAATAAAGAACTAAAGAAATAAAAGTGCGAAAAGTTAAATTGTCCGAGTTACATGGCTTTGGGAGAGATACATGATTATTTAAGCGAAGTAAAGTAAATGCGCGAAAGTAAATAATTAAGAATATGGGCGTTGGACCCTTTTGCAAAAAATTAAATTATATAAATTAATTAATTAGAATTAATGAGGAATCAAAAAAAAAATTAAAAATTAAAAAGGGATGTTTTTTGGTGTTTTTGTATTTTTAAGATTTAATAGAAAAGAATTAATTAAAATTAAAATAAAAAAAAGCTAAACCTAAGTCTAATTATTTTTTAAGTTTTTTAAGAAAATATTAAAGTTTTTAACCTAAATTAAACCTAATTTTATTGTACAATTTAATTATAAAATAAATAAAATAAGTAATATTATTGTAAAAAGGGAAAATTAAAAAGGAATAAAATTAACAATTAAACCTAAATTCTATATTTTTTTATTATTTTATTATGAAAAGAATTAAAGTTGCAACCTAAATTAATACTAAATTAATTTACATGTTAATTTATTTATGAAAATAATTAAATTAAATATTTATTATATTTTTCATCTTTTCTGATTTTTTGTGATATTTTTATATATATGGTAAAAATAATTTATTAAATTAAAACAAGAAAATAAATAAAATAAGAATTGAAAACAAAATAAATAAAAAGGAAATTGCAAACCAGGGGGAGGGGGGGTTCAGGCCCTAAAGTGGAGGTGTGGCCCAGTAGTTTGAGCCCAATAACCTTCAGAATTCGTTGACTTTCCAGGCGCCATGTGGCTCTTTTGACTAGGATTCAGGGTGTTCATCAATTCTATGCCTTTGGATTGATCTCCAGGGGGACGTGTCATGCTTGATTGGGAGGCACATAGTATATCCACACATTAAGCGTTGCATGGGATTAGTTAATGAAAAATAATATTGAACATGTGAAAGACCTGGGGTTCGAACCCAGGTCATGTACCTCCACTACCAATCCTGCTTGCCAGCTGAGCTACACGCGCATTCAAATATATTATGACAAATAAATAACAAAAGGAAAAACGAAAGCATTAGTGGTTGAAGCGCGCGAAATTTCAAACGCACCAACCACCGTTCGCCACGACTCCATCTTCCTCCTCATCCCTGTAACACAAACACCAAAAGCAACGGTTTTGGACGCGTTGCATTAGGCAGGCTATTGAAAAATAGCGACTAGCGCTATGGTGTATATAAATTGATCGCGAATGGTGTTTCATGTTCGTCCAGGCTTGCTGAATACAACCATCATGGTCTTGAGGGCCAATTTTACTTGATCTTAAAAGCCCTAATTCCTCATCCTGAAAACCCTAGAATTTAAACATGGTCGAATCGAATATAACGCATAATAATTCAATCAAAACATTGGGTTAGCTTCAGAATAAGGTAATTAACATGAATCCATGAATAAAAATCACAAAGAATATGTAAATCATGATGCACGACTCTGAAATTTTCCTTGCACGGGTACGGTTTGTTTTACCAGTTCTTGGAGTTTTGAGGGATGATTCTGATTGGAATACACTCAATAGGCCTTGAGCAAGCTTTTTGAATGAAAATTAAGCTTTGAATCGCTTTGTAACCTTGTTTTCAGAATTTGAGTTTCTTGATAAAAATCCAAGTTTTCAATGGTATTCTCTGCGCAGCTTTTTGTCTACCACAATTAGGTTTAGGTTCCTGGTTATGTAGTAGAGCTATTAGGTTGAGAAAATTGAATAAAATCCATGGCATTGATGATTTTGCATATTTGATTTTCCAAGATCTTCCATATCTTTTTTTCATGTGTTATTTGTTCAATCATGCTCAAATTAAACCAAATCTTTCCATGTTGGGATGTGCACGAAATATTGAAGCTGAAATATGTACAAAAAGATTTTTTAGGTCAAGCTTTATATTTTCCACCTATTTATATAATTTAAATGAATTAATATGAATAATAATTCAAATAAATAAATAAAAAATGAGAAAATACTTCCCTTTGGGCCAAGTGGTCGTGCACATGCTTGGAATGATGAATCATGGAAGAAAAATGGGCCCATTAGCAATTTTAGGTCATTTGGATCAAAGTTGACTTTTCAAAATATCCAAAAATTTCCCAACTTCCACAAGGCATAACTTGCTCAATTTTTAAGCTTTTCTCATGTTCTTGGACATTTTGGAAAGATCTTTGAGTCCTCTAACCAATGCCTTTGGTCCCATGTCATTTTGATTTACCAATCTCAAGTTATGTCCTTTGACTTAAAGTCCCTTTTTGTTGACTTTTGAAAATGACCTATAATGTTGAAATTGATAACTTTTTGTGAGAGCATTTCTTGGACTTGAAGTATGAATATGAGTTGTAGGAAATGTCTTTCTCTTCAAAATGAGCTTTGGATGGAATTTTTCTGATAATCCATGTGGAAGTTATGGCCTGGTCAATTTCAGTTGACTTTTTCAGCTGTCCAAATATAGTAACTTTTGCATCTTGATGATTTTCTGAGCCAAATTTTGAGAATCATGATCAAGCATTGATCAAATGATGTTTGTGGCTTCAAAATGATATGTTGACCAAAAATTTGAACTTTTGACTGTCAAATGACCATTTTGTCCCTACAGTTGACTGTAGTGCAATTTAGGGTTTTGACTGTGCAATTTTGAGCTGAATGCCTTGAAACTTTGTATGAGGATACTTGACCATCTTTATAGGCATATGAGACTTGATTGGGCCTTTGAAAACTTCCTTGTCTTGATCAGAACACAAACCCTAGTTTTGACTGTATAGGAGACAGTTGGACTGTGCAACCCTTGGGGAATTTTGTGACTTGGCTTGGCAATTTCTTGAAGAATATGGGAGGGCAAATTTTGGGGTACAACAGCAAGCGTTTGGCATCATTCAATTGCATTTATCTGCCCTGTATAGAAAATCACCATAGCTAGGGTTCTTCGTTTGCTTTTAGGGTTTTCTATTTCAGGTAAAATTGAGACTCAAGAAGAACATGGTTTTGATCAGGAGGCCATGACGAATTGAACCATGTTCCTGGAATTATTTATATGGCCTGAAGAGAATTTTAGAGTAGGGCTACGGTTTTAGCTGCGGATTCAAATCCGCAGGTATTTTTTTTACAGGTTTGAGGACAGGGACGATGAGGTGTCCTCCGTCCATTGGCTATTTCAAATCTTGGCGCCTTTTTTTTTATTTTCCGACCAATTGATTTTGTTTTATTATATTATTATTCTTTTGCATTATTATAACAAACAAGGCAAGGTGGCGTAGTGGCAAGCGTGTGATGTATTCTCCTTCAAGACCTGGGTTCGAATCCCAGGTCCCCCTCTTTCTCAATGTTATTATTTTTCAGATATTCTAGTGCGCGCTCAAGCTTGCAATCCACCATATGCCATCACCAATCTAAGCGCCAGATGGCCAATGGCTAGATCTGATGGCCAGGGATTGAAGGTCCACCAAGACACCAGTCAATGCGTGAGCACCAGATCCACAAAGTCAAAAAAGGCCAGCACTAATGGGCCTACAGAATTGCTTCTCACACCCTCAAATCAGGCCCAACACTCCTCTCTCTTTTACTTATTTTGTTTTATTTTATTAATTGTTTTATTTGATTTAATTAATTTTCTAACCAATCACAAATTCTGCTTTTTTATTAAATAAAATCACAAAAATATTTTTATTTCAATCAAATTTTAAACTTTTATTTTTCTTAATAAATTTATTAATTGATTAGGTTTTTAAATTCTAGAAAACTCTAACTTATTTTTGTCAATAATTAAAATTGATTAGATTTAATTAGGTTTTCAACTACTAACTTAATTAATTTTACTTTCTTTCTTAAAATAACAAAAAAACCAAAAATAGGTCATAATTAATTTTTTTTCATTTAATTAATTTATTAATTTAATTTAGTTCTTTAATTTAGGTTTAATTTCTTTCTTAATTTAAAAACAACAAAAAAAACCAAAAAGACTTGTTTTTTAACCAAAAGGGTCAAAACCCTAATTCGCACTCGATCTAATTTCCCGCGCGCTTTATTTATTTTTATCCAATTATGTATCTGCTTACGGATTGTAATAGTTAAATAGTACATTTAATTATTTTTACCGCTTTATTTATTTTTCAAGGGTTGCTTTTGGCGATGTAAATACCCGACGCCTTATAATTTAAATTCTGCATTTTAATTCCGTAAATCATAATTGCTAGATGTTTGATAATAGGGTTTGCATGACAAGACTGAATGCTTAATCTTAAAATCAAATTAGATTACCCTTGACATGTGCAAAGATAAAAATAACTGAAAACAACACACTCGCACATGCGCACTCTTAGGGTACACCCCACTTGGTTGCCTTCGTACACGGTCATTAAGTATAGGTCGTTTTAGAGGTCGTCCTCTTGTCTAAAAGATCATAGTCGCCTCGAAATGGTTGCCTCGGATATTGTTGCCTCAAACAAATGATCTAAGACATTAGGGTTACCGCTAAGGCGTCCTAACATTGCTTTAGTGACCGTAAGTCCCGCATTCGAATTGACCCTTAAACTCCAACGACGGTGCTACCTACTCATTCATAGTGGGATGGCATTGTCTAAAGGAAATAAACATAAAACGATTCCTTTTTAGAGTAGGTAGATGGTTCTTAGATACTTGCCCTTTTAAAACAAAACTCTTCACACTTACACTTTTCGAACAAAGTTTTCAAAACACTTCATTACACTCTTGAGGACAGAAGCAATAGTTAAATCGAAGTTTCAAACAAAAACTTTTCTCAAACCCACAAGCACAAAGAAAACACTTTTGAAAACAATTGAGCAAGTACCTAAGAGCCCGTGGATAACCACGGATAGAAAAGGTGTTAACACCTTCCCTTTCTATAATCTACCCCCCGAGCCTCAGAAATATCTCAAAAAAGGAATTTTTCTGTGCTTTTTTCCTTTCCTTGTTGGATAAAATAGAAGTCGGTGGCGACTCTTGCTTACCGCGATATTTTGCGAAAACAAACGCAAACACAAACCAGCATTCCAAAAAAAAAAACAGTCAGTTCTTCCCACCGTATCACATAACCAATCTTCAAGCTGTTGAAGAAAGATTAAGTAGTCAGATGGAACGACGAATGTCAAGTTTCTTTCGATAAAATCAAAGAGTATTTGCTAGAACCTCCTGTCCTGATGCCACCCGTCGAAGGAAGACCGCTAATCATGTATCTTACCGTCTTAGAGAATTCAATGGGGTGCATACTGGGGCAGCATGACGAGTCTGACCGAAAAGAGCATGCCATTTATTACCTTAGCAAAAAGTTTACCGACTGTGAAACCAGATATTCACTGCTCGAGAAAACTTGTTGCGTTTTGGTATGGGCTGCTCGCCGGCTAAGGTAGTATATGTTGACTCATACCACTTTGTTGATATCTAAGATGGATCCGATAAAGTACATCTTTGAAAATCCTGCTATGTCCGGGAGGATAGCCAGATGGCAGATGATCCTCATGGAATACGATATACAGTACATGACCCAAAAAGCTATAAAGGGAAGTGTGCTAGCTGACCATCTGGCTCATCAAGCTGTAGAAGATTACCAATCCATGAAGTTTGACTTCCCCGACGAAGGCATCATGACATTGGACAACATTGAAGATTTCAGACCATATGACGGACCTGAACAAGGATCCCGATGGACCCTGTACTTTGATGGGGCCTCCAATGCACTTGGCAACGGTATCGACGTGGTACTCATATCCCCAGAAGGTTGCCATACTCCTTTCACCGCCAGACTTTGCTTCAACTGTACGAACAACATGGCAGAGTACGAGGCATGCATCTTTGGTCTCAAGGCCGCCATAGACTTGGGAATCAAATCCTTAGATGTGTTTGGGGACTCAGCTTTGGTCATCAGTCAGATCAAAGGAGAGTCGGACACTAAGCATCCAAACCTCATCCCTTACAAAGAACATGTTTTAACGTTGCTACCACATTTCGAGCAGATTACCTTCAAACACTTCCCGCGAGAAGAAAATCAGCTAGCAGATGCTCTAGCTACAATGTCATCTATGTTTAAACTTGGTTTGGATAATGAGGCTCCCCAAATCACTATTGAACGGATGGACGAACCAACACATTGTCATGAGATTAATACCGAAGAAGTAGTGGACCAGCCGTGGTTTCATGAAGTCAAAAGGTATCTCAAGACCCAAGAATATCCTGAAGGAGCTTCAGTCAATGACAAAAAGTTCTTAAGGAGATTCTCAGCTAAGTTCTTCCTAAGTAATGGCATCCTGTACAAGCACAATCATGATTTTATTCTGCTCCGTTGTGTGGACAAAGCTGAAGCTGAAAAGATCATGGCTGAATTGCATGAAGGTACCTTCGGCACTCACTCTAGTGGGCATACGATGGCTAAGAAGATTCTACGGGCAGGCTATTACTGGTCTACCATGGAAGCTGACTGCTATCAACACTCTCGCACCTGTCACTAATGTCAAATCTATGCAGACAAGGTGCACATGCCTCCAGTTCCTCTAAATGTCTTAACAACTCCTTGGCCCTTCGCTATGTGGGGAATCGACATGATTAGAGAGATCAAGCCTACAGCATCCAATGGACACCGCTTCATTCTGGTGGCCATTGACTATTTCACCAAGTGGGTCGAAGCAGCTTCCTTCGCATCCATTACTAAGAATGTTGTTTCCCGCTTCATCAAGCAAAATCTTTTTTGCCGGTACGGTATCCCCGAAAGGATCATTACTGATAACGGTACAAACCTTAACAATACTATGATCACCGCTTTGTGCGAGCAGTTTAAGATTCAACATCATAATTCATCCCCCTATCGGCCAAAGATGAATGGCGCAGTCGAAGCTGCTAACAAAAACATATAGAAGATCATACAAAAGATGACAGTCACTTACAATGACTGGCATGAGGTGCTACTGTTTGCTCTTCACAAGTACCGTACCCTGGCTCGCACATAAACTGGGGCAACACCCTATTCCTTGGTCTATGGAATGGAGGCTATTTTACCTATTGAGATTCATATTCCCTCCTTGAGAATCATGAAGGATGCTGGTTTGAGTGAAGACGATTGGATCCAAACCCGGCTTGATCAGCTAAACTTGATTGATGAAAAGAGACTCACTGTTGTTTGCCACGGTCAGATGTATCAAAAGCGGATGATCAAGGCTTTCAACAAGAAAGTTAGACGCCAAGTATATCAAGTTAGAGATCTAGTGATCAAGCGTATTATCTTGCCACAAAGTGATCCCAGGGGCAAATGGACTCCTACCTATGAAGGACCATTTGTAATCAAGAACATCTTTTCTAGTGGGGCAATAATATTAACCACAATGGACGGTGGCGACCTGCCGCACCCTGCGAACGCAGACATAGTCAAAAGATACTACGCATAAATGACCTGCTAGGTTGACACACCTAGGCAAAACAAGGGCATCTCGGCGAACCAAAAAGGTTCGGGAAAAAATTAGGGATAAAATAAAAAAGTCTGTACACCCGACAAGTTGAAAACCCGAAAGGGCGACTTGGGCAAAAAAGGGTTTCCCGGTGGACTGAAAACCCGAAAGGGCGGTCCAGGCAAAAGTTAGGGAATTAAAGCGTATGACTATGTCTTTTCGGATCACTTTAAGGACATTCTCTTCACTAACAAACTCTGAGCTACTGATCAACCCAATCATCTTCGAACGAAGCAACGGATGGACAAGATATTCAGAGACACGAAGGCTATAGCGGAATGGGAACCCCATGGGATTTTTTACACATAGCTATCTTTCTTTGTATAAATTTTTCTTACTTTTATGACACCATCCTCTTACTAGGATGTCTGTCTCCTTTGTACAAAAATACTTATTCAAAGTAAATACAAAGATATCTCTTTCAAAGTACAAAAAACTATTTGCCTTTTTCTTTACACCTGTGTTTTTATTTGCAAAAACGTCCAATGATTCATTGATGAACATATGCGTTTGAACATAATTAGTGTTTACAAATAAACAAAGTGGAAAAGGTCAATTACTGACAGACTGAAAGGATAGGAAGATGTCTTTAGGCTATTCCAAGAGCAATCCCTATAATACATCATCTAGATCCCCCAGCAGAGCTAAAATTTCAAACCCTTAATCCTCATCAGAGTTAAAACTTCAAATTCCCAATCCCCAGCAGAGCCAAAAATTCTAATTATCGATCTTCAGCAGAAACCATTCAGTTTCTCCAAATTCCCCAGCAAGCTGTCTTGAAGTCTGAAAATCAACCAGATAACAGTTAACTTCTGTCTCTCCCCAACCTAGGATAAATCCCCAGTAAAGTAGTAGACGATCGAAAACTCCTGAACTTACCCCCCAGCAGTAAGCCTTCTTCCCCACAGAGTTTTCATTTTTCAACAGAATGAAGATTCTCATTCTTAATTCCCCAGTGAAGTCGCCAAAGTTTTCATTGCTCCTCAACGGAATGAAGATTATCCTTATTAATTCCCCGCATAAGTCATCAGAGTCTTCCTTATTCTCCAGCAGATCAAGGTTTCCCATTGTGTAACCCCCAGTGGAAGTCATCAAAATTCTCTGGATTCCCCAAGCAGATTACTCAGGCAGTATATGGCATTGTTCGCAACAGATATTTTTGTCAATACTCCAACTTCAAGACATGAAGGATCCTCACATCCCCAACAGTCACCAAGGATTTCTTATCCTCAGCAGTCAAGGGTTTTATTATCCCCAGCTGTCAAGGATTTATTTTCCTCAGCAATATAGCAGATCAGCTTACATGCGCATACATTACATCCATATATCATAAACATTGGTAAAACACATATATTGCATCATACATTTCATGCAACATAACTTTGTGCTTCAGCTAACGTTTTACCCTTTTCGGGATAAGATTAACAAGCTACCGTTAACGGTATATAATCATGATACAATACAGATACACTCCAGACGCGGAAGTCATTTTGTTGCTCATTTAGATTCAGATTTCAGATACAGTTCAGATACGCTCCAGATACGGATGCTATCCTGATACTTATTCAGATTTTAACTATCAGATACAGTTCAGATACACTCCAGACACGGAAGTCATTCTGTCACTTATTCAGAATCTAGTTCAGATACGCTCCAGACACGGATACCATTCTGGCCTTTATTCAGTTTTCCGATTCAGATGCAGTACAGATACTCTCCAGACGCGGAAGTCATTCTGGTGCTTATTCAGACTCAGATCTCAGATACAGATTAGATACGCTCCAGACACGGAAGCCATTCTATTTCTCATTTAGGTCTCAATCTCAGATACAGTCCAGGTACACTCCAGGCACGGAAGTCATTCTGTTACTCCTTCAGATTCAATTTTCGGATACAGCTCAGATACGCTCTAGACACGGATGCCATTGTCACTTATTCTGATTTTCCCCAGTTTAGATATGCGCTAGACACAGTTTCCATTCTGTCACTTATTCAAATTCCAGTCTCCGGATACAGTTCAGATACGTCTAAGACACGGACACCATTCTGATATTCATTCTTCTGACTTACAACCTACAATTCAATAAACATTCTTGGATGGCATCTACAATCCCATCTCCAACAAGATTCTATCACCTCTCCAAATGGCATCTTTAAGCCCATTCCCTCCACTACACTTTGACGACTGCAAACTTACGGGCATTCTAGTGTCCAATCATCTTTTACCTTCAAGTCACGAACGGAAAAACTCGTCAATCTAACTCTTCAGGTTAAAGAAGATTGAACAGGGGCAGCTGTTGTACCCCAAAATTTTCTCTCTTATTTATCAATACTTTTCTCACAAGACTTCTTGAACTCAAGACAAGATTAGGGTTTTGTTCAGCTCAAGGCATCACCTTGCACTAATAACCTGAAATTAGGGTTTGAGTTTGCACAAGTATTTTTGGACCATAAATGCTTTATATGACTTTCATATACCATCTTGGACCCCTAAGATTGCTCATGTCAAGTTTCAAGCCTTGAATCACATTTTTGATCAGTTAATTGGACAGTTGACCTAAAAATCAACTGTATTGGGGAAAAAGTCAACCATGGCCAATTTACAGTCAAACTTCATAATTTTTTATCCACATCAACATTCTAGGCTCCTATGTACCATTTGATCAAGTTTGGATCACAACTCCTCAAGAAATTTGATCAAATCATCAAAAGGGCAAAATGGTCAAAATTAGGGTTTTGATTGAGAAAGGGCAATTTCTGATTTTTAACCTAGCCAATGACCAATTGGGTTCAAACATGATTTCAAGGGTTCAATGGCATCATATTGACCTAATTACATAGTTCAAAAGATCTCAAGTTCATTAGATTGATAGATGAATTTTGCAGTCAATTGATCAAAAGTCAACTGTACACTGAAAAGTCAAACTTTGACTTTTTGGTCAAAATCAAGTGCCAAAGGTCACAATTCATCAAGATATGTCAAAATGTGAAACTTGTTGACCAAGAAACCTAAAATTTCAAATTAGGGTTTTAATTTGAAAAAATTTCATAACTTCGAATTTTTCTAAGTATGGAAATTTTCTTATTTTTCCCCAAATTTTCACAACTTTTTCACCATGATGCAATTGGATTCAAAGAAAACTTCCAACATGAAAGTTGTAGTCCTCCATTAAATATAAAACTTTGATTCACAGAGTTTTCCCAAAAGATGCTTGGATCTCAAGTTATGAATTTGTGAATAGGGGTCCATGAACTAAATGACTTAGTGAAAATTTGCCCTAATTTAGGCAGTTTTTTGACCCAACTTCATGGACATTTTTCACCTAGTTCCAAGAGGTATCTCAAAATTCATTTCAAATATGTATTGTAGAGAACATTGCAAGCTTTCTAAAATGTCCAAGAACTCTCCAAGATAATTTATGGTTAGGGAGAATCGAAGAAGAGAAAATGGCATTTTGTCACTTTTGTTCAAGCCATTTTCAAAATGCACCAAGTTGCAAATCTGATCAAGCATGCTTGTACCTTGCATTAAAGGTCCTAAACCCCTTCTACACTCCATAATTAAATGCTAACTCAATGGATAATGGCTTTATTTTGGCTTTTGGAGCATTGTACAAAGAATAAATCCATTAATGGCATAAAGGGCACATTGCCATTTTCATAAAGCAAGCTTTTTGCAACTTTACAATTCTTGAGCCATGGACATGTTTCTTTGTTACAAGCAATGTCCACAAATATCAAGCAATGTTTACCAACCCTTGGAAGCCCTATAACTAACAAGTACAAGCCTTTGGCACAAGTCACTTCACTTTTCTTCAAAGGAAAGAAAAGTTGCAAAAGTCCAAAGAACTTGTACATCTGATAAAGAGTGGACTTGGCATCATTCTAAACAGATTGACAAACATACCACAAGGAAAGAACACAAATGCTTATGATCTGAAATTCTCCAAAACTCCAAAACACAAATTTCTGCCCAAAACTGCCAGTTTCTGCAAAACACTAGCCACTTCACTTTTGGCTCGTGCGTTTCTTGTTTCAACACTTCAAACACCTTTCATACATCCTACCAAAGCTATCCAAGCATTCATCCTGCAACTGTGAACTTTGTTTCAGACATCACCATTTTCAAACTTGAAGGTTGCAGCTTGACTTCTACAGGGAGTTTCAGCCATCCACAAAGCCAGCTAAGCATTGGAATAGCTTGAGGGAACTTCAAGAAAGCTCACACGATCCTCAGGCCTCACTCAAAGTCCCCACATTGCCATATCCAAATCCAGCTGAAGGAGGTATTTTTCAAAACTTTACCTCTCTATTTAGGCATCCTCAAGCCACGATTTGTGAAGCAAAAATGTAGTCTCTAGCATGGTGAAGATGTACATATGCATAATTGTCATTTATATTAACTGAGCTAAGAGAATTTGAATGTTGAACATGCTAAAAAAACTAGGTCAGAAATTAGGGGTTATAAAATTCTCTCTAACCTTTGAGAGTTAGGTCACAAAATGGATATGGTTGGAATCATGATAAAAAATGTTACATGTTTCATGTTGTAAGTTTTTGCTTTTGTGCAAGTATGTGAGAGTTGCAGGTTTGAAAAAAATGCGCGCATTGAAGAAGCCAAGGACAGGGACGAAGCTGATGATCTGGGATTTTTGCAATTTTGGCCTTTTTGTTTCTACTTATTGCACCCCCATGCATTACTTTTGCACCCCCTTTGCATATTTTGTTTATTTTTCATATTTTCTTTTTATTTTTATCTTTATTGATTTTAATAATTTTTTATGAACATTAAAAAATCACAAAAATATTTTCTTGATTTTTTTGCAATTTTATTTTTTTATTATTTTTTCCACATATAAAATAGTTTTATTTTAATAAATAGAACTTATTTTCTTATTTATTTGTAAATACATTTAATAAATACCATATTTTTTTATTTTTTTATTTTTTTATTTTATACATAAAATAATTATTTCCATACATATTTTAATTTTTATTATTTGTACATAATTTTATTTATTATTTTCTTGTATAAAAAATGGACTAAATAAATAAATATAGAACATATATTTTCTTTTAATAAAAAATTAGGGTTTCCTCTTTCAAAAATAATAATATTTTTTCTCTTATTTTTAGGGTTTAAATAAATTATTTTTCTCATACAAAAATCAAATACAAAACATTTTTGCATAAATACATTTTATTGCATATTTAAATACTTGTTTACTTATTTATTTTGCACAATAATTCAATTGGGTTGTAATAATATTTTAGGGTTTATTTTGTGCAATATCCCCATTCAAAAACTTGTATCCCCCCTCCCATAATAATTGTTGTAATAGTTTAATTTACTTTTACGAAATTTATCGCATTTATACTTATGTAGTAAATTAGGGTTTTGCATGATAAGACAAAAATCAAACAAATAGAATGACCTAATACAAGACAAATCAAGCATGTAAAATGACACACATTGCATACAAACACCCTTAGGGTTTCACCCACTTGGTTGCCTAATTTAAAATGGCCATGGTATGCATGCAAAGTATCTTGGCAAAACAAAACAAAACAAAAGATCATAGTCCCTCGATGACGCTATCAAAAGGTTGCCTAAACAAATGATCTTGGTCCCTCAAAGCTTGCTAAGATACTTGGTAACATTGCTATCATGGTCATACAATGACCCACGCCCGTCCCGTTTAACATCCAAAGATAGGGTTGTTTTCCAAATCAATGGTAAATCAACAATGTCAAAGGAATAAAAATGCACAAGAAAGACATTTTGAGTAGGTAGAATGCTTCTAGTTACTTGATCAACTTCAAAACAATCCTTGCTATTTTCAAAAACACACACACATTTCTAAATATTTTCCAAACATCTTTCAAAACATTGAAACATTTTTCAAAAGATAAACATCTTTGTATACATTCTTACGAATGAGAATCGTTACAAAGATTGCCTAAACAAAGGCCTCTTTTCAAAATACTTTCAAAACCACACAAAGCACCATTTCAAACAATTTCGAATCAAAAGCAAGTGATCTAAACAAGTAACTAAGAGCCCATGGAAAACCATGGATGAAAAGGGTGCTAACACCTTCCCTTTTCATAATCTACCCCCCGAACTCAAGAAAACATCTCAAAGGTCTTTACTGTGCTTTTTTACCTTTCCTTTTGGATAAAAGAAAAGTCGGTGGCGACTCTTGCTAACCTCAACATTTGCAAACACAAACTTAAAACCTCAAGTCAGTTCTCCCACCGCATCACAGACATCATCATCACATCCAAGTGGAAAACATACTTACTACCCACGATTATGAGAAAGGAGAATTTGCATCATCTCAAAGTGGATATAGATTGGAATTTTTTAAAATCAACAAAGCCTCACCCAACACCCAAATGGAAAATATCTCACTTCGCCATATATCATAGAAGTATAGTAGCTCGCATAACTACAAGAATTGACAAGAGTCTAATATTTTGAGAAAAAATTTGAAGCAAAAAAAAACCAAAGTGGCCAAAAATGGTTTGAATGAGGTTGATTGAATTTTGGTCTTGAGAAAGATGTCAAAGTATGTGTAAGTTGATTAAGAAAAGATTTTGAAAATGCATGCAATTAAGTCCAAGTTTATTATGAAAGTTGTTCAAGTTAGAAAAACAAAAAGAATTGTTGGCACCAAGCAAGCAAACAATACTAAACCTCTAAGCAATACCAAGCTTCAGATGAATTAAGTCTTCACAAAAATTGGGCAGAGTAACGACTGTATACAGAGGAATTCTTAATCAAAAATAAAGTATATAATCAAAACATCCTACACACAAAGAAAATCAACCCAATATCTTGGAGTAAACCCCAAGAACTTCAGACAAAATAACAATAGAGCCACAAGGTCCCAAGTATCAAGGCTTCTAATCCTAGGTTCGAGAGAACCACAACTCCATAATGCCAAGGATAGTAACCAAATATACCTAGTAACCTTAAAGTTTTTTAATGTTAAAGTTGATTATTAAGTGTCTTTAAAGAAAATAAAATCTCAAATGAGTAAAGATGAAATGGCATAAAGATGAATGCTCAAGTGAGCAAAAGAGAAATGGCATGGAACGTAAATGCTAAAGTAAATGGTACATAATAATAAAGGCACAAAATAAAGGTATAAAGTAAAGTTAATTGTTAGTGAATTAGAAGTTAGAGGTTAGTTGAATGACCATCTTGAAGCTTGCATTTGAAAACTCATTAGAATATTGATAAAATCAAAGCTTCTCAACAAAAAGTCTCATTTGCTCTTTGTTAAGTATATCATTCATTTCAAGTACTCAAAACAAACCACATATGATCTACGATGTTCAAATGAGTCACTTAGACCAAAGTTCAAGAAGTTCATAAGAGGATTGATAGAATCAAAGCCTTCTAACAATGAACTTCAAAGTTATTGGATCCAAGGTTTCAAATTAAACATACTTGGGCTTGCAAACATAGGTTTGGGCCACAAATGATCACCTTTTCGAATCGGGACAAATTTGGCGCCATGTTAAGCAATCATAAGTGGACTTATCTAGAAGTCACACCTATTTTGAGGTTGGTCAATAGCAATCTATGTACAAACATGTTAGAGAAATGATATGTAGATCATTCTCCAAATACATGTAGCACAAATAAAAACAAGAAAGGGATAAGATGAAGAGGTATGGGGATGTATCAGATGAAATTAGGTTTTCAAATATCATTAAAATCATTTACCCATTTTGGTGGATTTGGGTTTTTAACCTATCAACACCCAAAATCCAATGAGGTTGAGGAACTTGTCCCAAAATAACACCTTAGTGTCTCCAAATCAGAACCAACAAAAAATAAAATATGTTTAATATAAAATAAAATTTAAATGATTTAAAAAAGAAATAATTGGTAAAATACACAACATGTACTAAAACACCAAATAAAAATTCTAAAAAAAATATCAGAATTCAAATATGAGTCAATAAGTGTTGACAAAAATTTTCAAAATTTTTTAAAGTCACAAATTATTTTTAAAATTTAAAGACATAAGAAAAATAAACCATAATTTGTGAAAAATAGTCAAATCATAAATGAAAATAAAATGAGGTCACCAATATTTGTCAAGAGGTCATTGAATCCTTCCATATTTTTTTCAGAATTTAAAAATAAAGAAAAGTATTTTTAAACAATTAAATAACTCAAATAAAGTGAAAAACCATAAAAAATATCAAATCACAAAATAAAATTGTGAAAAAACAAAAATCAGAAAGAGAAAAGTCAAATGTATTTTTGATGATTTTTTCACAATTTTAGAAGTTGGAATAAATTTTTTATGAATTTTTGAAGTTTAAAACAATTAAAATAAAAATCAGAAAATAAAATAATAAACCAAAGAAATGTGAACCATCTGATCATTGTCAAAACGCATTAGTAATAAAATCCAAGGAATCTGGCGCGCTGTGCATGTTATGGTCATTAGTGAATAAAGCACCAGAATATTAATTTAAAACATATTTTAAAAAAAATAGCGTGGCATCATGTCATTGGTTAAGAGATGACATGTCATCATCTTTAAACTCTAGCCACGCGCGAATTACAGGTCGTTCAATCTATAAAATTAAAAGCTCAGACCGGTGTCATTCACTTCGTCTCTTCAAGACGATCCCAATGGTACCCTCGCGAAAAATTTATAGTAACCATAACTTAGTCGATTTGCAAAAAACTAGAAGAAAAAGAGTGAAAAGGGATTTGAAAATTCATGAGTAAAACTTACTTTCAGTTAAAAACCAACGATGTTATGTGTATAAGAGTGATGAGAGCAACATTGTAGTAACAAATTTGGAGAGAATTAATGGAGGAATCTACCTGTTGAAGCTCAACTTCAGAGCTCTGAAACTTGACTTAGCTAGCATGATTTAGAACACCTCAAGGCTTAGTTCTTCTTCTGTTAGCTTCAGTGAAGTTCAAGGATGAAGAATGAGCAAATAAATTGGATTGAAAAACAAGGGAAGAGTGAATTTGAAAACTCAAAATTGTGAGTTATGGAGAGAGTTTGGCAGGGTGATTCTGGTTATCTAAGCTTGTCCAAATGAATGAGGGATGATCCTTATTTATAGTTGAGCGTGATGGAAACAAAAAGTGAGAGAAATGATCAAGTATGAGGGGAATTTGTGTACACATGTATCATGAATAAAGTGTGACTTGTAAGTTGTCAAAACTCAACCATTCTTTGTGTTTTGATGTGCTAAACCTTTCAGGAAACTTATTTAATCATGTTTAAACATCAAACTCGCGACAAATTTGTGTTTAGAGGCCACAATAATCAATTTACAATCTGACTGTTTTGACAAAACCAATTTCATGGTACCAACTTTGCAGCCATGGGGCACACAATGTAGGGAGTTTTATGATGCAACCTTGGATTCTTTACAAAGCTGAATGACCAAGATTTACAATATGCTTTGGAAGTTTCCATTTGAATACTTAAGCTGAAAGTTATATCCATTTGAATTTGTGAAAAACACACATATTTTTATACTTAGAAAAATTTCTAAGTATAGAACTCCAAAGTGACCTATAATGTTCTTCAAAATTACATGTCCTTCCACTCAAAACTTGGTCTTGATATTTGAAGATGGAATGAAGTAGACCTCTTGAAATAAATTATGGAATTGGGATCACTCAAAAATCATAAAAATTGAAAGAGTTATGGTCTTTGGAAGATGATGAACAAATTTGGGAAAATTCACAAAAGACCTATAATATTTTCAATTCTTCAACAACTTTCCAAGCATTTTCAAGTCTTGCACATTGAAACAAAGTTGTAGTAGACATACCAAATATTATTATGGAAAAATAATGGGCTCAAGGAGATAAAAATTGACCAATTTATGATCATTTGAAGTCGAACCCTAAAATTCAAAGGCTTTTCAAAGAGACTTGTAATCTTTCTCAACCGTTAGTGATCTTCCATTCAAAATTAGCCTTAAATCCCTGAAGAGAACTTGTTAAGGACCCTTTAAAGAGAATAATGGATATGGAGTCAATCAAAAATCTCAAAAACTGAGCAAGATATGGTCCTTAGAAGTTAACAAACCCTAGCTCAGAGAGTGTCAGAATGACTTGAAACCCCTTTCAACTTTTGATGATTTTTCTTGCACAATTGGATCTTGTCATGTGAAGAGAAGTTGTTGTAGATGATGATAAGAACCCATAGCAAAAAGAACCAACTCAAAATATTTAAAACTGAGAGAGTTATGCACTTGTGATCACTGAATCAAGCACTTGCTCAATTAGGTTAAACTTGTTGAATCAACCTTGAATCTTTTTGAAATCTCTTGGAAAAATAAATCATGATGAGCCATAATAGGCCTTAAAATGATGTTTCTTAAAGCACACTCAAAGATGTAGCTTAAGTATTAATAAAACTTATTGAAGAAGGCATGGAAATAAACACATGAACTTATGAATCTTCTTGATGAATTCCACCATCAACTTTGAGGAAAATTTGACCTAAATAAATTGAGAGAACTCTTTGAACCACAAATCTTTGATATCATAGACATGGCCTTGAAACTTAATCTCTTTCAATCCATTGAAGAACCACTTGTCTGAGGGCTAACCCTCAAACCCTAGTTTAGATGGTGAGATAAATGCAATTGTGTCATCGCCTGCAATATGAACATTCAAAGAGACATATATACATACCTTAATTTTAGTTAAAAGAACACATGTACAAGATATACAATTTAAGGTGCTTGGTGATTCCTCAAGAGTAAACTTAAAGATAGGATGAAGTAGAGGGAAGAACCAACCCTAATGTGTGATCTTGATGTATTGGTAAAATGAGATGATGAGAGATCTTAGGGGCAAATATTATGGTATAACAACTGCCCTTTATTTAAGTGTCTTCTATCCGGAGATACAAAGGTTAAATTTTTCGTCTCGACACGATTAAAGATACTTAAAAACAAAACAAACCCTATTTTTGGCCCTAAGATTCCATGCAACGCTTATGATTATGAATGCAAACGACTAACTCCATAGGTGACACACAACACCACTAGGGAAGCAGAAAATAAAAACCAACAAACTAAAAAAAGAGTTCAACTAGGAAAATAAATCGCTGGGTAACAACAGGACTCTAGGAATGGCTATAAACAGGTAAAGCCAAAACCACGATTAAAGAATCCAAATGCATAGTAAGATTTCAACAACATAAACTCTTAACAATACAAGCAACAAACTATCAAGGAGGTAACGTTAAGGAAGGATCACCGGCTCGACCAAAGGAAAGAAACTCAACTCTATTGGAGGAAAATCAACTCCGCTGGGGAAAAGAAAACTCAACTATACTAGGGTAAGGCCCAAAGAGGAGACAAAGTATCATCAACTCAATAAATGAAGAAAAACAAAGGGTAACAACGATCGGTAGATAATTATAAACTACCCACTCATAGAGGAGATAACAAAAAGAGAGTAACATCAACTCAATAAGTGAAGAAAAAGAAAAGGGTAACAACGAACGATAGATAACTTTAAACTATCCACTCATAAATGAGATAGTAAAAAGAGAGTAACATCAACTTACAGCTGATCGTAAACTACCAAATCGAAGGATGCAAATAGAAACGGTAAGATAATACCGGCTCAAAGATGACAGAAAACATTAATATCGAGACAGGTAACAAATGATTGACATCAATACTTATGACTGGAAACAAATGTTTGACATTAGCACTTATTCCTAGGAACAAAGGTTGACATCAACACTTATGGATGGGAACAGAGGTTGACATCAGCACTTATGGCTGGGAACAATGGTTGACATCAGCACTTATGACTGGGAACAGTGGTTGACATCGACACTTATTGTTGGGAACAAAGGTTGAGATCATCACTTATGGCTGGGAACAACTCCACTCTATTGGGGTAAAATGAATCTCAAAAATGAACTATCTCGCATAACGAAGAGACTACCATCCATCAGAGTAAATCAAACCTCCACAACAAACTATATCCTGTAACAAAGAGACTACCATCCATCAGAGTAAATCAAACCTCAACAACGAACTATCTCCTGTAACAAAGAGACTACCATCCATCAGAGTAAGAAACATCTTCTCCAGCATTAACATATATATTTGGGAAGTACATGTTGCTCAAATAAAGAGACCACCACTTGTTGTTGTGATAACACTGTTGGGAAATGATTCTTTGATTTCGTGGGGAAATACCAACACATTCCTGCTGAGGAGATAAAGTATTCATATGCAAAATAAATGTACATTCTTAATCCAGAGCTTACAACCTAGAGAGGTAAAAATAAAACTTGATGTCGGGGACCAAAATTTAAACCTGAGGTAAACCAAAGTGAAATAGTCAACCAAGACATCACCCAATGAGAAATAAACTCATATAGGGATAATGAGCTAGGTAGGAAAGCTAAATCAAAATTCTCCCACGAGGGATAACTCAGTGGGGAAAATGAAAGGATATACACTTCCTACTTAAGGTTAACACTCTATTGGAGAGAGGATAACATAACTCTGCAAAGAGGAAAATATGCCAACAAAAATATCAATTAATGCAAATGAGCAATGGATTTTAATTCAACTATGCATGATGTGTGTAAGAATGTATGAATATTATCATGTATATGCTGACAAAATAGACATACAACACTAGGGATAACCAGACAAAACCAACTTAGGTAAAGACAACACTCGACTAAATCACATCCAGGATGACAATTCCACAAGAGAGTAAGCACCAACTAACGTGACAAAGTCCTACTTCAAGTCTTAAATTCATTGGGAAAAAACATGGCTTGAAAATAATCAAAACAAAATGTGACAACAATAAACCAAAATAGTTGTAGGGATATAACACCCTCCTCCAGGCTTCACTAGGGAATATCATACAAACTCCACTAGGGAAGATAATGCGACATTGTCTAGACTTAAACTGGGGATGTTGTACTGACTTCACTAGGGAAGATGAAACCACGCACGTCGTGGGGAGTCCAAATACATTCTTCAATATCAAGAGTAATGGTTGCAAAAATTTCTCTGGGGAGAAATCTCTGAAACTTCACGGGGATAACAAGTTTTAGAGGGAAGTATCATCTTCGCTTCATATGAGGAATTAAGAAGTTAACATCACAACAAGAAGTCAAAATTATAGGGATTTTAAGTCAAACTCAACACTTGGCGAGAGAAAACCTAAAAAGTTTATAGTTGTTTCAACATTTTTTAGAGAATGATACTTCTTTTGCCTGGCTACTCGGGGAGCACACAACAACAACAATGTCATAACTGGAGAGAATAATTCTTTGCAAGAGATTTTATGTCAATTCTCAACACAAAGGGATAGTGACTCCAACAAATGAGTGAAGGCTTCATAACTTTACAATATCCGCTCGATCACAACCCTGTTGGGGAAGGGGACTCTCATTCTTCTAGAGAGATCCGTATCCAGACTTAACTGGGGAACATGGGATTACAAACTGAACACCACCCCAAAACCTTTAGGAAATCTTTTCAAAACTTCGGAGTTCGTATATCTTTGGAATCACTACCTTTGTGCCACTTGAATCATAGAAATGAGGTAAAAGTAATTTGCAAATTCTTCTCAAAAACATGTTTTTATTATTAAGTCCTTTTGTTTTTAAAATTAATATCAATAATAAATGAAATTTTTATAAACAAAATAAAATAAGAACTACAAAGAATTGGATAAAGGCTCAAACTTTATTAATAGAATGGTAGTCCATAAATGGCGTGACTCCATGGATGATTACGAAGATTTGGAAAATGGTAAATACATGGAAAAGATACATTGAAATACAATGGCTACTATTCTCCCGAACAACTTTGAACTCCTGAGCATAGGTTTCAGTTGAAGTGTGGTGAGAATCTGAGAAGATTATTGCTTCAATGATCAAGTCTTGTCTAACGCAATTACTTGCCATGAAATCCCTAAAAAAATTTTCCTAGGCTGCCCTTGCGGGTTTTCAACCTACCAGGAAAATTTATTCTGTTTATGTCTCTAACTTTTTCCTAGGCCGCCCTTTCGAGTTTTCAGCCTAATGAGACGCTCTTTTTTGCCTAAGCCTCCTTTTCAGGTTTTCAACTTAGTGAGCTTTTCTTTTATTTCTTTAGGCGAAGCATTTCTTGACTGTGTCAGCATTCATGGGACGTGGGAACTCCCCACCATCCATAGTTTCAAGAATCAATGCACCAACAAAGAAGGATTTCTTGAAAACATATGGGCCTTTATAATTGGGAGTCCACTTGCCCCTAGAATTAGCGTTAAAAGACATGATCTTTCTGAGCACGAGGTCGCCTTCTCTGAATTTACAAGGCTTGACATTCTTATCAAAAGATTTTTTTATTTCTTTTCTGATATAACTGACCATGAAACAAGGCTTTCATTCTCTTTTCTTCAATTAAGTTTAACTGGTCAAACCTATTTTGGACCCATTCAGCCTCTGATAACTTGGTTTCCATTATTACACGCAAAGAGGGAATCTCAACCTCAACGGGTAGCACTGCTTCCATACGATACATAAGAGAGAATGAGGTTACCCCTGTTGAAGTGTGGAAATATGTGAGATATCCATGCAAATAAAAAGGGAGCATCTCATGCCAATATTTATAGGTAACAACCATCTTCTGGATAATCTTCTTAATATTTTTATTAACAACTTCAACAACCTCATTCTTCTTAGGCCTATAAGGAGATGAGTTGTGATGCACAATATTAAATTCTTCACAAAGTTCCTTCATCATCTTTTTTATACCCCAAAATTTTCCCTCCCACTTTCTTCAAGATATCTCTTCATGCTCCTAGGATTTTCATTTGCTCAAGGTTACTCAAGAATTGATTAGACAAATTCTCCTCCTAAGCAGTTGACCTACAACTAGGGTTTTGCTTTTCTCAAAGAATATTGAGCTTATAATGCCTTAAGTGGATTTCATGGTTTCTCATAGGTCTCTAAGAATGCTCATGCCAAGTTTTAAGCCTTGGATCATAAGTTTGCTCAGTCAATTGCTCAGATGACTAAAAATTAACTATATTAGACAAAAAGTCAATTATGGTCAACATACAGTCAAACTTTAAGATTTTTGGTCAACATCAAGATTTTGAAGTTATATTCATCATTTGATCAAGGTTTGATCATGATTCAACAAGAAAACTCAAGATTCATCAAAAGTCAAAAGTTACTAAATTAGGGTTTTCTTAAGAAGTCAACTGAACTTTGACCAAGCATAACTTCCACACGCTTCATCATATTTTTCACAACCACGGCTCATTTTGAAGGAAATTAAATTCTCTACAACTTTGTCTCTCTAAGATCAAGTCCAAAAAATGCTTCATTTAAGAGATATGGGCCAAAATAGTATAGGTCATTTCAAAAGTCAACAAAAAGACACTTTTTTTCAAGGCAACTTACATCAAGATAAAGTCTTCAAATGAAAAAATGATCAACATAGAGATTGTATAGGAAGTCTTGAGATTTCCAAAAATTCAAATATCACATTCATATGATAAAAGTTGAGAGAGTTATGATTGGTGCAAGTTGGGAAATTTTGAGAAAATGCATGAAACCCAAATAAATCAAACTTGAATTTTTGGGCTATTGGGCTTATGTTTCAAGTTCTAAGTGTGTTTTGTAACTCATAGTGAACCTCTTAATCCATTCATACACCTCTTGGATTTTTATTCTATTTATTTTTTATTTTATTTATTAAAAGTCAAAATTAAATTAGATAAAATCAAGACTTTTCATACAAAGGTCCAAGCCCAATCTTTTTTACCTAATTCAGGCTCTATATATCCTTCATTCAGACAAGAGAAGATCACATGAACCCTTGCAAGAAGATCACATTCCAAAATTCCAAAAAAATATCCAAAACTAGGGCAAATCGAAACCCTGCCTTCAAGCCTCCCTCAAGGCCAAATATATGTTCAAGTCGATTCCAGAAGCAGTGTAGGGTAAGAATGGGTCATTCTTGAGGATCCAAAGGACCTGAAACTCATAAGCATACATCTCTGATTTTCCTTGTTTTTGCAAATTCATGTTTTTTTTTTGTTTTTATGTTGTTTTAATGCATACTAACAGTACTAACATGTTTTTGAGGTATAACAAAGCAGGATAGACCCATCACATGGCCCCCATGACGATCGAATCAAGTTTGGTCATGTTTGCATCGTTTGATATTATTTATGTGGTATCTCTTTGTACAACAAGAATCAACCAAAACTAAGGGTTCCATTGAATTCATAGGGCCCAAATTAGGGGGGTAGGGTACCACTGAGTCATTAAAGTTTGTTATTATGTATCGGATGACTCAGACACCCTAGTGGAAAGCGCGTACATGATAAAGCATTCATATACCAGGGAGTGGGTTCAATCCTAGCCTTTTGACATTTTTATTTTTATCTTTTTCCAATTCTTGCAGGTTCATTACATGTTGTGCTGACTCCCTTCTCCCAACACAGGCGCGCGCCTAGCGCAGTGGCGAGGAATGTTGTTGAAAGGGAAAAGGGTGTGGGTTCAACATCCACCCCTGGAAGTTTTCATCATTTTTTGGCTTCTAACCCTTTTCTATTGATTTATCTTTTCCTATCATTTTTTGGCTAACCCTAATACTTTTTTAACCTAAAAAACAAAAAGCTTTTTTACAAACCCTAATTAATTAGGTTTTAGGTTTTTTAAATTAACTTTTTTATTAACCTTTTTTTAATTAAAATAAATTATATTTTTTAGGTTTATTTAATCAATTATCATAAATCATTCTTTTCATAAAAATCACCAAAAAAAAAAGCTGAAAACAACACACTTGTACACTTGCACCTTTAGGGTAACCCCTCTTCATTGCATTTCGGAATAACGGTCATGTCCCTCGAAAGTAGGGATGCTTTAGCAAAGATCCTCGATCAAATCATCATCATACAAAAGATCATAGTTCCTCGATGACCCTTCTACGTTGCCTTTCGAAAAATCATCTAGTCCCTCGAGTCTCCTACGAATAATATGATGACAGTACCTTACAAAATCGCTAAGGTATCCTTACAAGTTGCCTTCAATGACTGTACGATGACCCTCCGCCTGTCCCTTCACATCCAACAGATAGGGCTTCCTACTAACTAATGGTGCATATAGAATTATCTAAAGGAGTAGGAAAAGTACAAGAACAATCTTACATGG
This sequence comes from Vicia faba, assembly GCA_948472305.1. Lineage (NCBI taxonomy): Eukaryota > Viridiplantae > Streptophyta > Magnoliopsida > Fabales > Fabaceae > Vicia > Vicia faba. Next base: position 1,058,652,581 of record OX451739.1, read on the forward strand.
GTAGAACTGTTAATCGCTTGCTCACAAACCTTTTGAAACAAAACATTTTCTATTTCTTCAAAGTGAGCTAAGCGATTAAGAGCCCGTAAGTAACTACGGATGAAAAGGGTGCTAACACCTTCCCTTTTCATAACCTACCCCCCAAAATCAAAATCTATCAAGGTATTTCCTATTCTTTTCACCCTTTCCTTATTGGATAAAAGAAAAGTCGGCGGCAACTCTTAGTATCCGCAACATTTGCGATGAAATGCAAAAGCAAGTCAGTTCTCCCACCGTGTTATAGAACTGGAGACTTTGATGGAGACTACTTAAAAAGAGGGGTTGCCTTAGAGTCTTAGATCACTTTTATTGCTTTAAATTGCTTGCATTGTTTGCTTTATTTTTAAGGGTTGCTTGGGTTTAAATTCTTACAAAGATCCTACACCCGGATCTAGGGGCCCTAGGTAAATAGAAATAGATCATGGAAACTATACGATGTAGACCTATATGGTTGAAGTGATGGATACGTTAGTGTGACACTTTGGTTTATACTGGTGTTCCTTGAGTCAGTCGAGGATAACACTGGGCTTCCACATGGTGTCATAAGCACTAACTGACTTTTAGAACCCTAATTGACCCATCTTAGTCATTAGAAGGTAGTGAGATAGCCGACTTTGGTGCAGTCGAAGGTCTGTTGATACTCGATGCTATGCTCATTGAGATTCAAATTTTAGGATATTTTGGTGGCAAGTCAGTTTCCGTGCTAAAATAAAACCTGCGAGAAAGATCAGTGTTATGAGACTCCTAGAACCCAGTTACTTTTTAGGACAGGTTAAGCCAACTTGACTTCAATAGAAAAGAGTACATACCTACGGACCTCATGCAAGCCTTTAAACCTAAGGCTCTTGTGTTCTTTGTTTGTGTTTGCTACCTGTTCAAACATGACATCGTGACATCATATCATAACATTTTTACTAACCATTTCAAGGATCTTAGGGACCTTTGGTGCAGGTTTATCACAAGACAGACTTCTAGCAAGGAGAAAGAGGATTTATTTTCCTATAACCCGATGTCGTCAAAGACTGAAGTAAATACTCTTGAATCAGAGGCTAGGACCCACTTGATATGGTGAGCTCGATTCTTATAGAAGAAAGTTCAAAAATAGATACGCAAAGTTCTTCAGACAAAGCTACATCCCGACTCAATTTCTAACATTTCATTTTTGTTTATCCCGTGAGATCCTTGAAAACATTACATATACATCTACATACCATGCACATCATATCATAACAGGTATTTCCCGAGACAGGTTTTATCATCTTGCTATTTATTTCAGTAAAAGATGGCTCTCGAACAAACTGTTAAAGATCTTCAAGCTCAGAATTCCCAGTTTCAATAAATGTTCCTGAATCTAGCCAAGGGGCAGGAAGAACTGAAAAACCCTCATCACCAAAGAGAGGAAGAAAAATACCAGATAACCAGTCGACATCTTCAACACGGGAAGAAGGTTCAGAGGCCCTCCCAAGCAAGCTCAAGACTGTGATATCCCGTCAAATGAAGACAACAATCAGGGTGAAAATGATAAGAGTGTGAAGGATGAGAGAGGAAGTAACCTTGGTTCTGGCCAGCATTCTGATGAAGAAAACTACTCGGATGAACAATATCCTCCTGCTGATGATAAGTACAAACAGTTGGAAGATCGTCTCAATGATATGGAAATCCAGGGAGTGCCTGGGTTGGATTTTGAAGAGCTGGGTTTAATCTCGAGAGTTGTCATTCCTCACAAATTCAAGGTCCCTGCTTTTGCAAAATATGACGGTGTTTCTTTCCCTAAGCTCCATCTGAGGTTATATGTTCGGAAGATTCAACCCCATACTGCTGACAAGAAGTTATGGGTGCATTTCTTTCAAGAGAGCCTATCTCGAACACAGTTGGAATGGTTCTATCAACTGGAAGGAACCAATATCCGTACCTAGGAAGATTTGGATGCTGCTTTCTACAAATAATACCAATACAATATTGACCTTGCACCAACTCGTGTGCAACTATAGAGTATGACTATGAACTCGAACGAAGGCTTTAAAGAGTATGCCCAGAAATGGAAAGATCTAGCAAGAAGATTTCAACCTCCTTTGTCTGATAAGGAGCTCGTTGACATGTTTATGGGAACTTTGAAAGGCCCTTTTTTCAATCATCTGATTGGAAGCTCTTCAGCCGGATTCACCGAGCTGATATTAACAGGGAAACATGTTAAGGTCGGAATCAAAAGCAGAAAACATTTAGGTGGACGCTTCTTCGAGTACTGTAAAGAAGTCGTTCAGCAGTAAGAAAGAATCTAATGTTGTTTATGTCCAGAAGGGTCGTTTTATAAGTGACCGCAACCAACCTATAGGAGTTATGCTAATTTCTAATCTTGCACCAGTGCAACAACATCAAGGCAATCAGCGTAGGTCAGATGCACCCAGGAGACAATTTACAAAGATCAACGTGCCATTGTCTCAGGCATTGCAACATCTATTGAAGGTGGAGCTGATAACATTAGGAGATCCTCCTCAAAATCCTAACACCTCATCCCCTAGATACAATCCTAATGTAAGATGTGCCTTTCATTCCAATAGTCTCGGACACGACACAAATAGTTGTTGGGCTTTGAAAAATAAAATTCAAGATATGATTGACTCAAAAGAGATTGAATTTGATCCTCCTGAGACCCCCAATGTGATTACTGCACCTATTCCTAAGCACGACAATGGTGTCAATGTTATTGGTGATGTTTCTGTTATAGGAGATACTGATAGTAACTATGATCTAGACAGTTAGATTTTCCCCACCACCGATAACAGGCTCAGAAATTGGAAAACTGAAGACGTTATACTAATATCCTTTAGTCATGAGTAAATGTTATTTTCTGTTTTCTTGCTTTTAAGTTTTGGTTATGTAATTCTTAAACAATAACTTTAAGCCTTGTGCTTTACCCGGGGCACAACGGTCCATTTGTTATGGTTGTCATATTTCATTCACATATTTTCATTCAATAAATCATTGGATGTTTGCATTCAAATTTTGTGCTCTTTATCTTTCTTTTACTTTATTGCTTTCAAAATAGCTATGTGTCTTTACACACACCCACACAAAAAATTGCAGATCCATATCCACCCTAGATCCCATTGATAATAATTCTGCTATTGCCAGTTATATTTTCGAAAATCTGATCTACCAAGCCGAGGACGAAGGTGAGGAAGATTGTGAAGTATTTGGAGAGCTTTCTAGGTTGTTAATGTAGGAAGAAAGATCCATACAACCGCATGAAGATCCATTCGAGGTTGTGAACTTGGGTACCAAAGAGGACAAGAAAGAGGTCAAGATAGGTGTCAATCTGGAAGACAGTTTCAAAAATAGATTAATCCAGATGTTGCATGACTATGTTGAGGTCTTTTCCTGGTTGTACAAAGACATGCCAGGGCTCGATACTAATATTGTAGTTCGCCATCTACCAATGGAAGAAGGTTGTTCTCTAATAAAGCATAAGGTTCGGCGTATGCATCCTGAGATGTCTGAAAAGATCAAGGCCGAGGTTATGAAGCAATTCAATGCAGGTTTCTTAGTTGTTACGTCCTATCCTCAGTGGGTTACAATTGTGGTGCCAGTACCTAAGAAGGATGGCAAAGTGCGTATGTGTGTAGACTATAGGGATATAAATAGGGAAAGCCCCAAAGATGACTTTCCGCTTCCACATATTGATGTTATGGTTGATAACACCTCTCAACATAGTATTTTCTTTTATGGATGGTTTCTCGAGTTATAATCAGATCAAGATGGCACCTGAAGACATGGAGAAGACTACTTTTGTTACACAATGGGGACATTTATGTTACAAGGTTATGCCTTTTAGTTTGAAGAACACCGGCGCAACATATCAGCGTGATATGGTAGCTTTATTCTATGACATGATCCATCACGAGATAGAGGTTTACGTTGATGGTATGATAGTCAGGTATCATACTGAAGAAGAACATCTCGACCATTTGCACAGGTTATTTGAAAGGTTGAAGAAATACAAGTTGAGTTTGAATCCGAACAAGTGCACCTTTGGGGTAAGATCCGGTAAGCTCCTAGTTTTCATCTTCAGTGGTAAATGTATTGAAGTGGGTCCTGCCAAGGTTAAAGCCATTAAATAAATGCCAGCTCCCCATACCGAGAAGGAAGTCATAGGTTTCTTGAGACGATTGAACTACATTGCCAGATTTATTTCCCATTTGACCGCTACTTTTAAGCCAATCTTCAAGTTACTGAAGAAAGATCAAGTAGTGAAGTGGAATGACGATTTCCAAATCGCTTTTGACAAAACTAAGTAGTACCTCCAATTCCTATGCCACCAGTTGAAGGAAGACCTCCGATCATGTACCTTACAGTGTTAGAGAACTCAATGGGTTGTGTACTGGGGAAACATGACGAGTCTGGTCGAAAAGAGCATGCAATATACTACCTTAGAAAAAATTTTACCGACTGCGAACCAAGATACTCTCTGCTCAAGAAAAATTATTGCGCTTTGGCATGGGCTGCTCACTGACTAAGACAGTATATGCTGACTCATACTACCTTGTTGATCTCTATGATGGATCCTATAAAATACATATTCGAGAAGCCCGCTCTCTTCGGAAGAATAGCCAGATGGAAAATGGTCTTGACAGAATACGACATTCAGTATACCACTCAAAAATCAATTAAAGGGAGTGTACTGGAAGATCACTTGGCTCATCAGGCGATAGATGAATATCAATCTATGAATTTCGAGTTCCCTGATGAGAATATCATGTAGTTATAGATTATGAAGAACCTGGACTGTATGAAGGACCCGAGCCGGGATCCCGATGGACTATGGTTTTTGATGGATCTTCCAACATGTTGGGTAATGGAATTGGTGTTATGATTATCTCTCCCAAGGGTTTCCATACACCCTTCACCGCTAGATTATGCTTTGACTGTACCAACAACATGGCCGAATATGAAGCGTGTATCATGGGTATCAAAGCTGCTATTGACATGAGAATCAAGTTCTTAAATGTATACAAGGACTCAGCCCTGGTAATCAGTCAGACTAAGGGAGAGTGGGATACGAATCATCCAAACCTCATTCCTTATCGAGAGCATGTGTCGACCTTAATTTCGTACTTCGAGGAAATCACTTTTGAGCATATTCCACGAGAAGAGAATCAGTTGGCAGACGCATTAGCTACCATGTCGTCTATGTTCAAAGTCAGATGGGATAATGAAGCTCCTCAAATTACTATTGAATTACTAGACGATTCGGAACATTGCTACGAAGTTGATACTGATGGAGTAGAGGAAAATCCTTGGTACCACTAAGTAAAAAGATACCTCGAAGCTCAAGAGTATCCAAAGGGGGCATCTATTAATGACAAGAAATTCCTATGGAGGTTCTCTGCTAAGTTCTTTCTGAGTAGCGGAACTTTGTACAAGCGCAACCGTGATTCGACTTTGCTTTGTTGTGTAGACAAGAAGGAAGCTGAGAATATTATGGAGGATATGCACGAAGGTGTCTTTGGTACTCACTCCAGCGGGCACAAGATGGCTAATAAAATTCTGAGAGCAGGTTATTATTGGTCAACCATGGAAAGTGATTGCAATCTTCATTCTAGAACTTGTCACAAATGCCAGATTTATGTCGACAAAGTACATGTGTCTCCGGTTCCCTTTAACGCCTTGACTTCCCATTGGTTGTTTGCAATGTGGGTAATTTATATGATTAGAGATATTAAGCCTACAACTTCTAATGGGCATCGTTTCATCCTAGTCGTTATTGATTACTTCACGAAGTGGGTTGAAGCAGCCTCGTTTACCTCCGTTACCAAGAACGTCGTTGCTCGGTTCATTGAGCATAACCTTATCTGTCGGTATGGCATCCCCGAAAGGATTATCACGGACAATGGTACCAATTTTAACAACACTATGATCACGGAACTCTGCATGCAATTCAAGATTAAACACCACAATTCTTCTTTGTATCGACCAAAGATGAATGGCGCAGTGGAATCCGCCAACAAGAACATCAAGAAGATCTTGCAGAAGATGACGGTAACATATAAAGATTGACATGAGATGTTACCATTTTCTATTCATGGTTATCGCACCTCAGTACATACATCAACTAGGGCAACCCCGTTCTCTCTAGTCTACGGCATGGGAGCTATCTTGCCTATCGAAGTCCAGATTCCTTCCCTAAGATTATGAAAGATGCAGGTTTAGACGAAGATGAGTGGATTCAGACTCGACTGGACCAGACAAACTTGATCGAGGAGAAGAGGCTTGTGGCTGTTTGTCATGGTCAGATGTACCAGAAGCGCATGATCAAAGCCTTCAACAATAAAATAAAACATCGGGTATATCAGGCTGGTGACTTGGTAATAAAGAGAATTATCCTACAAAAAGGTGATCCCAAGGGAAAATGGACTCCCACATACGAAGGGTCATTTGTGATCAAGAAGATATTTTCTGGTGGTGCAATGATACTTACCACCATGGACGGTGAATATTTTCCACACCCTATGAACGCAGACATAGTCAAAAAAATACTATGCATGAAAGAGAATCGCTAGGTTGACTGGCCTAGGCAAAAATAAGGGCATTCCGATGAACCAAAAGGGTTCAAGAAAAAATTAGGGATACATATATATATAAAGATTGTACACCCGGCAAGTCGAAAACCTGAAAAGGCAGCTTGGGAAAATAAGGGTATCCCGGTGGGCATAAAACCCGAAAGGGCGGTCCAGGAAAAAGTTAGGAATTAAAGCGTACGACTATGTCCCATTGGATCATCTACTTACTATGAGCTTTGCTATCAACATCAAGTTCAAATGGTACAAATCAATTCAGTCAACTTCCGACAGTGAGAGATGAGATGCTTGAAGACATATGGGAAATAATAGGGTTGAAACTCGATGAGATCGTTTCCACATAGACGTTTTCTTTGTTTTTCATTGTACCTTTCTTCATTTTTACGATGATTTTCTCTTACTAGGATTTTTGTCTTCTTGTACAAAACTGCTTGTTCATAGGAAAAATTTAAATACAAATATAATTCAAAATTCAAATTTGTTTTACTTTCTCTATTTTGTTTTCAAAAACATCCAATGAATAAATTGAATGAACATATGCATTTGAACATGATTACTGTTAACAAATATATGCATAAAAACAAGAATAAGCATTTACTAAAGATCCTAGGAGTTGGGATAGTGTTCAAGTCATCCATAAATCCCCACAGAGCAATCTCTATGGAACTATATCTACAGAGCTATCTTCACAAGCTCACCCCCGATAGAGATGTATCCTCCAGCGAGTCTAATATGCCTTCAGACAGAAATTGGGGCATCTTCCAGCAGTTCACGTGATCATCTCCCCCAGTAGGTCCCCTAGCATATAAGGAAGTTTAACAATTTCCCCAGCATATGGTGGAAACTTCCTCAGCACAACCTATGAAATTCCAATCCCTATCATAAATTATTTCCTCGATACAGTTCACAGAATTTAATTCTCTAGCAGATTTTATTTCTCCAATACCATATAATCCCCAATAGAATTCTCTTCTCCACCAGGGTTTATTTTCCCAATAGAGTTTATTTCTCTGATTATCACAGTTCCCAAGCAGGATTCCCGGGCCAGATGTCGTTCAACTTTGTCCTATCCAGAAGGGTTGACATCCATATCTAAAACTTGGTCAGATGACACGTCAGAGGATTATCCATCTCTTTTATCCCCAGTCAGGGTACATGTGAATCATATTCTTCAAAGACAGAACGACCAATCTTCCTGGAATTCATCTATCCCCAAGTAGAGGTCAAAACATCCCCAATAGAATATCCTTAAACAGAAAGCAGGAATCCCCAACAAAGACGTCCTAAACAAGATTTAAGATTCATATACTTCATCCCCAGCAACAGTTAGGGATTTATTTTCCCTAGCCAAAGATGTTATATGAAGCTACTGTTGCCGTCAGCGACATCTTACATCCATCATTTACAAAATATCATAGCATATGAAACGCATATAGAATTCTCATTTATTTTGAGAGAATCATTACACAATACATTACATACATCATGACATTGCATAAAACTAACTTTGGTTTCTTCCAGGTTAGTTCGCAAATAGACAAACATTGTCAACAATTTCTCATCCTTCAGATACAATCAATCAACGATTCATTCTGATAATCTTTTGCATACAGTCAAGCGTAGACTCATTCCAATACATATTCTAGACATAGTTCAGATATGATCAAGACGTAGAGACATTCTGATACGCATTCTAGTACATCTTACAAGATACAGTTGAGATACGATCGAGATATAGATCCATTCTGATACTCATTCCAGTATATCTTCTAGATACCGTTCAGATACGATCAAGACGTAGATCCATTATGATATTCATTCTGGTATATCTCTTGGATATAGCCAGGCGTAGGCTTATTCTAATACAGATCTTAGATAGAGCCAGACATAGGATAATTCTAACACAGATCACAGATACATTTGGGCGGAGACTCATTCTGATACTCTTATAGATACAGTTAAGCCATCGACTCATTCTAGAATATCACTCAGATACGATTGCGACATACGATTCATTCTAACACTCTCCAACATATCTACTAGATAGAGTTAGACACATACTCATTCTAGTATACTTCTCAGATACATTCGGACGCAGACTCATTCTGACACTCTTATCAACAATTACTTTGGATGGCATCTATAAGCCCATCTCCAACGACACTCTGTCACCACTCCGAATGGCATATTTAAGCTCATTCAAGCAATATTATCAACCAACAGTGTTACTTCTTGCACAGGCAAGTCCAAATTTCTGGGCACTTAAGTGTCCAATCCTCTTCCACCTTCGGATCACGAATGGCGAGCATGAAAATCTAACTCTTCAGGTTTAAGAAGATTGAACAGGGCAGCTGTTGTACCCAAAAAATTTCCCTCCCACTTTCTTTAAGATATCTCTTCATGCTCCTAGGGTTTTCATTTGCTCAAGGTTACTCAAGAATTGATCAGACAAATTCTCCTCCTAAGCAGTTGACTTACAATTAGGGTTTTTCTTTTCTCAAAGAAGATTGAGATTATAATGCCTCAAGTGGATATCATGGTTTCTCATATGTCTGTAAAAGTGCCCATGCCAAGTTTCAAGACTTGCATCACAAGTTTGCCCAGTCAAATGCTCAGATGACTAAAAATCAACTATATTAGACAAAAAGTCAATTATGGTCAACATACAGTCAAACTTCAATATTTTTGGTCAACATAAATATTTTGAAGTTATATTAATCATTTAATAAAGGGTTGATCATGATTCAACAAGAAAACTCCAGATTCATCAAAAGTCAAAAGTTACTAAATTAGGGTTTTCTTAAAGAGAAGTCAGCTGAACTTTGACCAAGCATAACTTCCACATGCTTCATCAGATTTTTCTCAACCAAAGCTAATTTTGAAGGAAATTCAATTCTCTACAACTTTGTCTCTCTAAGATGAAGTTCATAAAATGCTTCATTTGAGAGATATGGGCCAAAATATTATAGGTTATTTCAAAAGTCAACAAAAAGACACTTTTTGTCAAGGCAACTTACATTAAGATAAATTCTTCAAATCAAAAAATGATAAAAGTATAGATTTTAGAGGATATTTTGAGCTTTCCAAATATTCCAAGATCACCTTCATATGGTAAAAATTGAGAGAGTTATGAATGGTGCAATTTGGGAATTTTTGAGAAAATGCATGAAACCCAAATTGATCAAACTGGAACTTTTGGGCTATTAGGCTTATGTTTCAAGGTCTAAGCGTGTTTTGTAACTCATAGTGAACCTCTAAATCCATTCATACACCTCTTGGATTTTTATTCTATTTATTTTGATTTTATTTATTTAAAGTCAGAATTAAACTAGATAAAATCAAGGCTTTTCATACAAAGGTCCAAGCCCAATCTTTTTGACCTAATTCAGGCTCTATATATCCTTCATTCAAAAAAGAGAAGATCACACAAACCCTTTCAAGAAGATCCCATCCCAAAATTCCAAAAAATATCCAAAATTAGAGCAAATCGAAACCCTACCTTCAAGCCTCCCTCAAGGCCAAATATTTACTCAAATCATTTCTAGAAGCAGTATAGGGTAAGAATGGATCAATCTTGAGGATCCAAAGGGCCTGAAACTCATAAGCATACATCTCCAGTTTCCCTTGTTTTTGAAAATTCGTATTTTTTGTTTTTATGTTGTTTTAATGCATACTAACAGTACTAACATGTTTCTGAGTTATAGCAATGCAGGATAGACCCATCGCATGCCCCCCATGATGACCGAATCACGTTTGGATATGTTTGCACCGTTTGATATTGTTTACGTCATATCTCTTTATATAGCAGGAATCAGCCAAAACTAAGGGTTTCGTTGAATTCGCAGGGCCCAAATTAGGGGGGTAGGGTACCACTGAGTCACTAAAGTTTGCTATTTTGCAGGAACGAAGAATGAGCTCGCTGGAGAAGACGACTGAAGCTAGAGCTCTGACGCTTCTTTGGTACATTAATTCAGTTTATTATATATTTAACTAGTTTCACTTATGTACAGGATGACTCAGCCACCCCAGTGGCAAGTGTGCGCATGATAAGGCATTCATATACCAGGGCGTGGGTTCAATCCCTGCCTTTTGACATTTTATTTTTCATATTTTTCCAATTCTTGCAGGCTCATTACATGTTGTACTGATTCCCTTCTCCCAACACAAGCGCGCGCTTGGCGTAGTGGCAAGGCATGTTGTTGAAAGGGCAAAGGGCATGAGTTCAACACCCACCCCTAGCAGTTTTCATCATTTTTTGGTTTTTAACCCTTTTCCATTTATTTATCTTCCCCTATCATTTTTTGGCTAACCCTAATGTTTTTTAACTTAAAAAACAAAAACCGTTTTTACAAACCCTAATTAATTAGGTTTTTTAATTAAAATAAATTAGATTTTTTAGGTTTAGTTAATCAATTATCATAAATCATTCTTTTTATAAAAATCACCAAAAAAAACATTTTTTTCCTCTTTCCTTTTTTCTTACTTTCATAGATCAAGAATCATTACAAAGTTCACCTTACATTGGCAAAATTTCAAAATGTTTTCAAAACACATACAAAAAGAAATTTCTTCAAAGTGAGCTAAGCGATTAAGAGCCCGTAGATAACTACGGATGAAAAGGGTGCTAACACCTTTCCTTTTCATAAACTACCTCCGAACTCAATATTTATCAAGGTCTTTCCTGTTCTTTTCACCCTTTCCTTATTGGATAAAAGAAGATTTGGTGGCGACTCTTGCTATCCGCAACATTTACGATAAAATGCAAAACAAGTCATTTCTCCCATCGTGTTATAATCTTGTTATTCAAATTCGAGTTGTTATCAGTGATAATCCTACTTGACACACCATACCGACATATAAGATTATTCTTGATAAAGCGTACTACCCCCTTCCTGGTGACATTAGCATAAGAAGCTGCTTCCACCCATTTAGTGAAGTAATAAATTTCTACCTATATGAAACAATGTCCATTTGATGCATTAGGTTCAATCATTCCAATCATATCAATACCCCACATAAAAAAAGGCCATGGGGAAGAAATAACATTGAGAAGCATTGGAGGCACATGGTCTTGTCAGCGTAAATCTGACATTTATGGTACTTCTTCGCAAATTTGTAACAATCAGATTCCATTGTCAGCCAATACTAACCTTCCCTAAGCATCTTCTTTTTCATTGAATGTCCATTGGCATGTGTGATACGATAGGAGAGAACTGACTATTTTTGAAATGTTGGTTCGCGTTTTGCGCTTGTTTTTGCAAAACGTCGCGGTAAGCAAGAGTCGCCACCGTCTTTTATTTTATCCAACAAGGAAAAGAAAAAAGCACAGAAAAATTCCTTTTTCGAGATGTTTCTCGGGTCCGGGGGGTAGATTATAGAAAGGGAAGGTGTTAGCACCCTTTCTATCTGTGGTTATCCACGGGCTCTTAGGTACTTGCTCAAAGTGTTTTCAAAATTTGTTTTCTTTTGTGTTTGTGGGTTTGAAAAGAGTTTTCGTTTGAAAAGGAGTGTAAGTGTGAAAAGTTCGTTTTGTTTTGAAAGAGCAAGTACTTAAGAACCATCTACCTACTCGAAAAAGGAATCAATCTGTACTAATGTCCTTTAGACAATGCTATCCCACTATTCATGAGTAGGTAGCATCATCGTTGGAGTTTAAGGATCAATTCGATTAAGGGACGTGCGGTCACTAAAGCAATGTTAGGACGCCTTAGCGGTAACCCTAATGCCTTAGATCATTTTTCCGAGGCAACCGTTTCGAGGCGACTATGATCTTTGGACAAGAGGGCGACCTCTAAAAAGTGACCTATACTTAATGATCGCGTTCTAAGGCAACCAAGTGAGGTGTACCCTAAGAGTGCGCATGTGCGAGTGTGTTGTTTCGGTTAATTTTATCTTTGTACATGTCAATGGTTATCTATGTTGATTTTAGGTTTAAACATTTGATCTTGTCATGCATTCCCTATTATCAAACATCTAACAGTTTATAAGTTGCGGAAATTAAATTGCGGAAATTAAAACTAACTATTACAAGGCGTCGGGTATTTACATCGCCAAAAGCAACCCTTGAAATTAAAATGTGGAAAATAAATAAAGCGATAAAATAGTAACGTCCTATTAACTATTACATTCCGGGAAATAGATACAATATTGAATAAAAATGGAACGCGTGCGGGAAATTAAATCGGGCGAGCTCTAGGGTTTTGACCCTTTAATTATTAGAGAAAGATTTTTTTGGTTATTTTTGAATTAAAAAGAAATTAGATCTAAGTTAATTATTAAATTAATAAACAAATTAATTAATTAATAAAAATGATATTTTTGGATTTTTGATATTTAAAGAAATAAAAATAATTTGATCAAAGTTAATAAAACCTAATTGTCTAAATTAATTTTAATTATTGCAAAATATATTAAAAGTTAATCCTAATTAAAACTAAATTAATTCAATTAATATTTAATAACAAAAATAAAATAGTGAAAATTAATTTAATAAACAAAATATTTTTTGGTTTTAATTTTATTAAGAAAAAGTTTTAATTGGTTAGTGATTAAATAATAATAAGAATTAATTAAATAGAAATAATAAAAATAGAGAAAGAGTTTAGGAGGTTATGGGCCTGAAAAAGGAGGTTTTGATAGCAATTTGATGGCCCAATAACATGCAGGCCTGGCTGACTTTATGGAATTCCATATGGCACGTTGACTAGAGCATATGGTGGATATCACATCTGGACCACCGGATCTGGCCTGGGGCCATCTGGCAAGCATCTGAGTGAGGGAGTATGATGAACCACGCGCTTGGTTTTGTACTGAATAACCTGAAGAAAAATATTAACAAATGCATGGGGGACCTGGGATTCGAACCCAGGTCCTGTGAATCATTGTACACGCGCCTCTACCACTGCACCACTATGCTTTAGTTGTTATGATATTGGATAATAATAATAATATGGAAAAATAAAAAAATGCCAGAAAATATAAAAAAACACGCGCCAAGTTTGAATCCACCATTGGGAGAGGGCCACGTCTTCATCTTCTTCGTTTGACCCTGGATATTTACCTGCGGATTTATATCCGCAGCTAAATTCGCATGTGCATCCTAAAATCTATTCTAGGCCATAGAAATTGATTCCAAGACCATAGCCATGCTCGTCTCTCTCCCCTGGCTACGTCCATGTCCATCAATTGCACTGATTTTGCCTGAAAACGAAATGCCCAAAATACAAGCTACAAAACCCTAGGTTCGGCTATGGGGTTACAGGCCATATAAATGCAATTAAATAATGCTAAAAGTCCAGAAATTGCACAAGCATCATGAACATGTCAACGATTTGTCAAAAATATGCAAGAACATGAGGTTACGATTTCGAATACAGGGCGATTTTTTGAGAGACTTACAACGCTATTGAGAGGGTGTGAGGGTTAGCTTTTGATTGCAGGAGGTTCAGTGGACACCCAACAATGGATTGGTGTTGAGATTTGCCCCTGAATTTGCCTCTATGCACGATTTCAGTTTCACACTTTTTGCCTTTTTTCCAAGTTTTGCTTTTGGTGTTCTTGCAGCCTTTAACCCCAAATTCGTGTGCCTTTCACTTTTATATGTAATGAGTAATGCATTAGGTTAACATTTGTGGACTCAATCCTTGTACATCAATGCTTGGAGATTTGATTTGATCCTCCATTGATAACCTTCCAATTTTGTCCAAAATCCAATCTTTTTGCACATGGCATGTATGATATGAATTTGATTCACTTGATGATGATGATTAGGTCCTGAAATAGCCAAAAAGAGATCAAATAATCAATGTTGGGATTTTATTTGATTTAAATTGATTTAAAATGGAATAATTCAATAAAAAATCCAATAAAATAGAAAATTTGATAAATGGGCTCGAGGCTGAAGCTAGGACACGTGTGTAGTGTGACAAAATCAAATCAAGTGGAAAAGAATGGGCCCTTTTGACAAAATTTGAAGTTTTATGGATAGTTGACTTTTGGCAATTTTGCAAAAATGCCCAACTTCAATAATGCATAAATTCTTCAATTTTGAACTTTTGGAAGTGTTCATGGACTTTTTAGAAATCTTGGGATGTACTCTAACCAACCCTTTTGGTCTCATCTCATTTGGATATTCCATGGTCAAGTTATAAGCTTTGGAAAAAAAGGTGTTTTTGTTGACTTTCAAAAATGACCTATAATGTCCAAATTTGTAACTTCTTGTGAGTGCATTTTTTGATCTTGGAGTATGAATATGGATTGTAGGAAATTGCATACTCTTAAAAATGAGCTTTGGATGGGTCATTTCTCATAAAGTATGAGAAAGTTATGCTTGGTCAAAGTTGAGTTGACTTTTCCTACAAAAACCTAATTTAGCAACTTTTGAGTTTCGGTGAATTTTGAGCAATCCTTGATTAATCATGATCAGCCCTTGATCAAATGATTAAATATCCTTAAAAATGATAATGTTGACAAAAAATCTTGAAGTTTGACTGTTTATAGGCCACAATTGACTTTTGTCCTAGCACAGTCGATTTTTGGACCCTTTGAGCAATTGACTGAGCAAACTTCCTCTGCAAGGCTTGAAATTTGACATGGATGAACTTGAGAACATGTTAGGACAATGGGGAGCAATTGAGGTCATTTGGATGCAAGGACCTTGATGCAACACATAACCCTTATTTGAGGTTGACTGCCTTAGGAGATAGTTTGACTGTCCAACTCTTGAGCAATCTTGAGCCACTTGGAGACTTTTCTTGCAATGTCTTGGGAAATATGAGAGGGTAAATTTTGGGGTGTAACTTCTGCCCCTGTTCAATCTTCTTACACCTGAGGATATAGATTGGCTTTCGGGCCTTTCGTGATCCGAAAGTGGAAGATGATTGAACACTAGAGTGCCCAGAAATTTGCACTCGCATGAAGTAGTATCAGCCTGGTGATGTCGGGAATGGGCTTACAAATGCCATTTGGAGACTGTTGGTAGGTGGTCCGAACTTCAGCTGGAAAACAAATCAGGGAGATCTTATCGCCGATCTGACTGAACCAGAGAAGGTCTTGGATTAACTTTGACTGGATCGGCATCAGAAAAATCTTCGAAACGATTTAACTGGACCAGACAAAAGTCTTGGAATAACTTCAACTGGAATACGAATCAGGGAGATCTTATCGGCGATCTAACTGAACCAGAGGAGGTCTTGGATTAACTTTGACTGGATCGGCATCAAAAAAATCTTCGAATCGATTTAACTGGACCAGACAAAGGTCTTGGAATAACTGCAACTGGAATACGAATTAGGGAGATCTTTGCAGCAACCTAACTGAACCAGAGGAGGTCTTGGATTAACTTTGACTGGACCGACATCAGAAAAATCTTCGAAACGATTTAACTGGACCAGACAAAAGTCTTGGAATAACTTCAACTAGAATACGAATCAGGGAGATCTTCGCAGCGATCTAACTGAACCAGAGGAGGTCTTGGATTAACTTTGACTGGATTGGCATCAAAAAAATCTTCGAATTGATTTAACATGACCAGACAAGAGTCTTGGAATAACTTCAACTGGAATACAAATCAGGGAGATCTTCACGACGATCTAACTGAACCAGAGGAGGTTTTGGATTAACTTTGACTGGATCGGCATCAGAAAAATCTTCGAATCGATTTAACTGGACCAGACAAAAGTCTTGGAATAACTTCAACTGGAATACGAATCAGGGAGATCTTCGCGGCGATCTAACTGAACCAGAGGAGTTCTTGAATTAACTTTGACTGGATCGGCATCAGAAAAATCTTCGAATCGATTTAACTAGACCAGACAAAAGTCTTGGAATAACTTCAACTGGAATATGAATCAGGGAGATCTTCGTGGCGATCTAACTGAGCCAGAGGATGTCTTGGATTAACTTTGACTGGATCGGCATCAGAAAAATCTTCGAATCGATTTAACTAGACCAGACAAAAGTCTTGGAATAACTTCAACTGGAATACGATTCAGGGAGATCTTCGCGGCGATCTAACTGAACCAGAGGAGGTCTTGGATTAACTTTGACTGGATTGGCATCAGAAAAATCTTTGAATCGATTTAACTGGACCAGACAAAAGTCTTGGAATAACTTCATCTGGAATACGAATCAGGGAGATCTTCGCAGCGATCTAACTGAACCAGAGGAGGTCTTCGACATAGCTGAGAATTTAACTGCATCTTTCCTGAAAGGTAAAGGTCAGTTATATTCAATGCATGATATGGATCAAATAATGATGTTCTTAAAATAAATGAGATTGCATTATATGATGCGTATATGCATGTATTATGATGTATGGAAATGTAATGTTTTAGCTAGGGAAAAATAAATCTCGGGCAGCTGCTGGAGAATAGAGTTGAATTCTTCGTTTCCGCTGGGGATGACGAACGAAGATGATTGCGAGAATAAACCTGCAGGAGAAGATAACTCTGTTGGGGAATAAACTGATGAGGAGATTATTCTGTGGGGAAGAGATGCTCTGCTGAGAATTTCACTGATAAATTCCGTCGGGATGAATTATCGTTGCTGGTGATATTGAATCTGTTGAGGATTAAATTCCTGCTTGTGAAAGGAAAGAACTCCGCTGGGGATGATCTCTCAATTGCGACTTGCTGAGGATAACCCTGTTAGGTTTTTGTGGGGATAATCCTTTGAACTCGGCTGGGGAGATTTATTTTGTATTCCGTCGGGGATAAACTTCCAGAGTCTACTGGGGATGATGCTTCAACTCCGTTGGGGAAGCTTTTTCAGACTGCGCTGGGCAAATTTTAACTCCACTGGGGGTATCTTGTATTCTGTCGGGGAACATTCTTATGCTTCGCTAGGGAATATTAAGAGTGTCGGGGATATTAACCCTTTTTAGTGTTGATGGTAGACCAACTCTGTTTGGGGAAATCATTGTTGATTCGTTCATAGTTGCAAGTCCCAGCTGAGGGAGAGCTACCATTACTTCCTTACTCTGCGGGGAGTGAAGGTATCTTAGCCATATTCTTCAGCTGAATCTACCTTTGTACCTGGTGGACAGAGCAACTATACAGTTCAGAAAATTCTATTGCCCCTGTTTCTGATATTACCAGTAATTCGTCTTTTGTTTCGCATGTAAGTATTTATGAGCAGCAATTAATGTCAAGTGCATATATCAAAAATGAACATTGGACGTTCTTTGCAAGACATAACAGATAAAGGAAAAAACAGTTCGAAATCTCTTTGAAAATGAATTGTATTGATTTTGAAGTTTGGCCTGTAAATAGGCATTTTTGTACAAGAGGCTGACGTCATAGTAAGAGAACGCCACCGAATAATAGGATTTACACAATTTGTGAAAAACTAAACAAAACAGCTATGTGAATAATCCCATTGGGCTCCAACTCTGCTATTGCCTTTATGTCCTCGAGCATCTCATCACTTTGCTACTTGGTTGAAGGTAGATCAGATTGATCAGTGTCGTCCGAGCTTAATAGTTGATATCGAGGTCTGGATGCAAGGTGATCCAATGAGACATAGTGTTACGCTTTGATCCCTAATTTTTTCCTGGATCGCCCTTTCGGGTTTTCAGTCCACCGGGATACCCTTTTTTGCCCAAGGCTCCTTTTCAGGTTTTCGACTTGCCGGGTGGACAGATTTTTCATTTTCATTCCTTATTTTTGCCCGAACCCTTTTGGTTCGCCAGGAAGCCCTTATTTTTGCCTAGGCCAGTCAACCTAGCGGGTCTTTGATTATGCGTAGTATATTTTCACTATGTCTGCATTGACGGGGTGAGGAAGGTCATCACCATCCATGGTGGTTAGAAACATAGCCCCTCCTGAGAAAATGTTCTTAACCACAAATGGCCCTTCGTAAGTAGGGGTCTATTTTCCCCTGGGATCACCTTGAGATAGAATAATGCGCTTGATTACCAGGTCCCCAACTTGATACTCTTATCGTCTGACTTTCTTGTTAAATGCCTTGATCATCTGTTTTTGATACGTTTGACCATGACAAATAGCAGTAAGTCTCTTTTCGTCAATTAGGTTTAGCTGATCAAGCCGGATCTGAATCCAGTCATCTTCACTCAAACCTGCATCCTTCATGATTCGGAGAGAGGGTATCTGAACTTCAATGGGCAAGACTGCCTCCGTACCATATACCAAGGAATAAGGTGTTGCCCCTGTTGACGTTCGCGCCGAGGTACGGTACCCACGAAGAGCAAATGGTAACATCTCGTGCCAGTCTTTGTATGTCACCGTCATTTTCTGCACAATCTTCTTAATGTTCTTATTAGCCGCTTAGACAACCCCATTCATCTTCGGCCGGTAGGGAGAAGAGTTATGATGTTATATCTTGAATTGCTCGCAGAGCTCGGTGATCATCTTGTTGTTGAGATTAGTACATTATCCGTAATGATCCTCTCTGGTACACCATATCGACAGATCAGATTGTGCCGAATGAACCGTGCCACGACGTTCTTGGTTACAGTAGCGAAGGAAGCTGCTTCAACCCACTTCGTAAAGTAATTTATTGCTACCAGGATGAAACGGTGCCCGTTGGATGCCATAGGTCTGATCTCGCCGATCATATCAATCCCCCACATTGCAAAAGGCCAAGGTGCCGTCAAGACATTCAGAGGAACTGGAGGTATGTGCACCTTATCAGCATAGACTTGACACTTGTGACATGTCCGAGAATGTTGATAATAGTCAGCTTCCATTGTAGACCAGTAATATCTTGCCCGGAGGATTTTCTTTGCCATGGTGTGTCCACTGGAATAAGTTCCGAAAGTACCTTCGTGCAACTCTGTCATGATCCTTTCTGCTTCATTCTTATCCACACAACGCAGTAAGGTCGAATCATGGTTGCGCTTATAAAGAATGCTATTGCTGATGAAGAACTTCGCTGTGAACCTTCTCAAAAACTTCTTGTCATTAACAGATGCACCCTCGGGGTATTCCTGAGCCTCAAGATACCTCTTTACTTCATGAAACCAGGGCTTTTCTGTTACCTCTTTAGTCTCAATGTCACAGCAATGCACAGGTTCATCCAATCTTTCAATGATAATCCTGGGAGCCTCGTTGTCCCAATTGACTTTGAACATAGAAGACAGCGTAGCTAGCGCGTCCGCCAACTGATTCTCCTCTCTAGGGAAGTGTTCAAAGGTTATCTCCTCGAAATGGGGAAGCAACGTCAATACATACTCCTTGTAATGAATAAGGTTTGGGTGCTTCATATCCCACTCGCCTTTGATCTGACTGATCACGAGAGCGGAATCTCCGAAAACACTTAGAAACTTAATCCTTATGTCAATAGCTGCTCGAAGACCCATGATGCATGCCTCATACTCTGCCATATTGTTGGTGCAGTTGAAACATAGTCGGGTGGTAAACAGAGTATGAGAGCCTTTAGGAGATATGATCACTGCGCCAACGCCATTACCCAAAGCGTTCGAAGCTCCATCAAAGTACATAGACCATCGGGATCCCTCCTCAGGCCCTTCATCTGGTTCAGGTGTCTCACAATCAGTCACCAACATGATATTCTCGTCTGGGAATTCAAAGTTCATAGACTGGTAATCATCCACTGCCTGATGTGCCAAATTATCTGCCAACACACTTCCCATAATTGCCTTTTGGGTCGTATATTGGATGTCGTGCTCAGTCAAGATCATCTGCCATCTTGCTATTCTTCCGGACAAGGCAAGCTTCTCGAAGATATACTTGATTGGATCCATTTTTGAAATCAATAGAGTAGTGTGAGTCAGCATATACTGTCTCATCCGGCGAGCAGCCCATGCCAAAGCGCAGCAAGTTTTCTCAAGCAACGAGTATCGGGTCTCGCAGTCGGTAAACTTTTTGCTAAGGTAATAAATAGCATGCTCTTTTCGGCCAGATGCGTCATGCTGACCCAGCACACACCCCATTGAGTTGTCGAGTACTGTCAAGTATAAGATCAGAGGTCTCCTTTCAACTGGAGGCATCAGAATAGGTGGCTCTTGGAGATACTCTTTGATCCTTTCGAAAGCGGCCTGACATTCATCGTTCCATCTTACCACTTGATCTTTCTTCAGTAACTTGAAGATTGGCTCACAAGTAGCAGTCAGGTACGAGATGAATCGGGAAATGTAGTTCAGTCGTCCCAGGAAGCCTCTGACTTCTTTCTCCTTTCTGGGAGCTGGCATCTCCTGTATAGCTTTCACCTTTGCATGATCCACTTGAATACCTTTATCGCTTACAACGAAACCCAGTAGCTTACCAGATCTCACCCTGAAGGTGCACTTGTTCGGGTTTAACCTCAGCTTGTACAACTTCAACCTGTCAAACAGTTTCTGCATATGGTCAAGGTGTTCCTCCTCAGTTTGAGATCTTGCAATCATATCATCAACGTATACCTCAATCTCATGATGGATCATGTCATGAAACAAAGCAACCATGGCCCGCTGATATGTTGCCCCAGCATTCTTCAATCCAAAATGCATGACCTTATAGAAAAAGGTACCCCATTGGGTAACAAAAGTTGTCTTCTCCATGTCTTCGGGAGCCATTTTAATCTGATTATAACCGGAGAAATCATCCATAAAGGAGAATACCTTGTGCTGAGCAGTGTTGTCAACCAGAACGTCGATATGAGGTAGAGGGAAATCGTCTTTGAGACTTGCCCTATTCAGATCCCTATAGTCAACACACATTCGAACCTTACCATCCTTCTTCGGCACGGGAACCACATTGGCAACCCACTGAGGGTAAGAAGAAACTGCTAGAAAATCGGCGTCAAACTGTTTCATAACTTCATCCTTGATTTTCTCAGACATCTCTGGGCGTATTCGGCAGAATTTTTGTTTCACTGGAGGACAGTCTTCCTTGGTAGGCAGGCGATGAACCACAATATCAGTATCCAACCCAGGCATATCTTTGTAAGACCAGGCAAAGATCACAACATAGTCATGCAGCATCTGAATCAACCGTTGCTTCACACTAAGCTCCAGATTTGCACCAACCTTAAATTCTTTCTTATCTTCCTCTGTACCCAGATTCACTGATTCCACCGGCTCTTCATGTGGCTGAATGGCCCTCTCTTCTTGGAGTAACAGTCTTGCAAGTTCACAGGGCACTTCACAATCATCTTCACCTTCGTCTTCGGCTAAGTTGATCGAACTTTAGAAGTCATAACTGGCAGTAGCAGAGTCGTTACCAGTGAGATCCAGAGTGGAGGTAGACCTGTATATGTGAGTGTGTGTAAAATAGTTGTTTTGCAATATATAATAAAAGAAAGACAAGGAGGGCAAAATTTGAAATGCAAGAAACATCCAATGCTTTTATTAATGACATATGAAAATGACACACATAAAGCCCTCACAAGTGAAACCACGGTGCCCCGGGTAAGACATCGGGCCGTAAAGTTTAACACATTGTCTGTTACAAATGCAAAACAAAAAGTTTCATTACTGGGTGATGACAGAAACAGGCATAGAATCCTTCACTGTCCTGTTGCTTAGTCCACCGTCGGTCGTAGGATAGATCCAACTGTCAATGTCAAACTCTTCCTTATCGTCATCCCCAATAGCATTCACCCCTGCATCTTGTTTAGGCTTTTCTGGTGCTCCGAACTCAATCTCCTTCGCATCGATCAAGTCTTGTACCTTATTCTTCAAAGACCAACAATCATTTGTATTATGCCCCGGGCTATCAGAGTGAAAAGCACAGCGGGCATTAGGGTTGTACTTTGGTGATGTTGTATTTGGATTCTTCGGGGCTTCCCTTGGAATCACTAGGTTGGTTTTCAGTAACTGTGGCAGAATCTGAGACAAAGTCATGCTTAGACGGGTGAATTTCCTTCGAGGTCTCTTGTCCTTTTGTTGATTGTTGTGTTGAGGAGCACCAGCAGGTCTTGAAATAACAACTGCATTAACAGCTTGGCGGTGTTCAGGTCTATTCTGGCTTTTCAAACTGTAGACAGCACTGGACTCCTTCTTAAAAGGCTTTTTCTCGGTGCTTGATGAGGCACCCTTCTGTATTTTACCAGCCTCAATCCTCTCACCGGTCATAATCAGCTTTGTAAACCCATACGAAGAGCTTCCAATCAGATGGTTGAAAAATGGACCAGACAAGGTCCCCAGAAACATATCCACAAGCTCCCGATCAGCCAAGGGTGGTTGCACTCTTCCGGCGAGGTCTCTCCACTTCTGAGCATAATCTTTGAAACCTTCGCCCGTTCCCATTGACATACCCTGGAGTTGGGTACGCGTGGGAGCAAGGTCGGAATTGTATTGGTACTGCCTGTAGAAATTAGTAGCCAAATCTTCCCAACTGCGGATACTGGCTCCGCCCAACTGGTAAAACCATTCAAGCTGAGTCCCTGAGAGACTGTCTTTAAAGAAGTGGATCCATAGGTTCTTATCAGCGGTGTACGGCTGAATCTTCCTCACATATGACCGGAGGTGCAGCTTCGGATAAGAAACTCAGTCATACTTAGCAAAGGATGGTGCCTTGAATTTGTGGGGAATCACTACCCCAGATGATAGACCCAGATCACCAAAGTCCAGACCAGACACTTTATGAACTTCCATCGCACTCAACCGGTCTTCCAATTGTTTGTATTTATCCTCAGCAGGAGGATACTGGTCTTCGTTGAAGTCTGTCTCGTTGTCTGAGACCACAGGGCTAGGAGCCCTCCTTTCTTCCTGACTATCTTTCCCTCCAGATGAGGTGGTCAAATCAACTTCATCCCGTAGCCTATTTCCAAATCTGTGACCTGTGTTAAACAGGATTGTCCTCTTCTTCTTCTTCTTCTTCTTCTCTTTCAGAATCAGGGTCTTCAGATCTTGCTGACCCTTAGCTAGATTCATGAACAGCTCTTGGAATTGGGCATTCTGGGCCTTGATTGCTTGCTCAGTTGATGGTCCAGCAGACATGATGTTGAAATAAATAGCGAAGAAGATAAGAGACTTGTAATGGGTACCTGTTATGAAGTGCATGGGATGAAATGTGTATGATATGATTTCAAAGACAATCGAGAGATTCAAATTCGTAAACAAGAAATGAAACACAATTTTATTAGATAAATTCAAATTGTTCAACAAATTGCCCTTAAGGCATTACAAGAAAGGAAATACTGAAAATTAAATAAACTGGAAGGGAAATAATCAAAGGACAATCAGTGCTCCCATGGTCTCTTCTTGTCGGTGCGGACATATTTATTGAGAATCCGCTCGTTCTCCAGCTGCCTAGTTAACTTCTGGACTTTCTGCTCTTGCTCGTTGAACTTTTCTTGGTAAGCATTCCGTTCTTCTCTCAGCTGCATCCAAGACCTTTTCAGTGCCCCAATGTCGGTGGGCATGTAAGGGTGGAGGATGGTAGCAAGAACCCCCTCTTCATTAGCAACTTCAACAATGATAGGCAGGACGGCTTCATATGCCATACCCAGCTTCTGGGCACGGATACGAACCCATCTGAGATATGGCTCCATTGGAAGAGAAGTCTTTAGACCCAGCTCGTGTGGATCAGATCTGTGAACTCTATCCCAAGCCCTTATGAATCTGCGGCGTTGCTCGTCGCTATCCCCTTGAAAATCAAAGATGATACTAGGCATTAGCAGCTCATGAGGTCCTTCTCTTCTAGCTCGCCCAAACTGACGTAAGGCTAAGCATGGATTATAAGAAATTCCTCCATGGGTTCCTATCAGTGGAACATTGGGGTATTCCCCACAGCGATCAATAACGGCCACCTCTTCCATACCCTTGATAGTCTAGATGATGTCATTATGAGAGAGAGACATAACCCTATAGGCCCAGCCCATACCTTCTTTGTTCTTCAACACTGATTTGGGGAGGTGTGAAATAAACCACCTCGCCAATAATGGAGCACAACACATCAAGGTTCCCCGCTTTCGGGCAGTACGGGCATAAAGCTGATGAAGAATGTCACCCAAGAGAATGGGTACAAGATTACGAGAGATGAAGATTTTCACCGCATTCACATCAACAAAAGAGTCAGGATTCGGAAACAATACCAAGCCGTATATCAGAAGAGCCAGAATATCTTCGAATGCCTTGAAGTCTAGACTATCCCAGAAATAATTAGCCTTACCAACCAAGAACTTAGTTAGAAAGCCCTTTGCTCCACTTCTAGTCTCCCAATTAGTCATTACCTCATCCTTTGTCAAATGAAGGGCTGAAGCAATCTCTTCGGGCCTAAGGATCTTCTCCCAACCAGTAAACGGGGTCTGCTCCAGAACAGAGATACCGAGCAGATCAGAGAACTCTTCTAAGGCGGGAACCAACTGGTAGTCCTGAAAAGTAAAGCAATGGTACAGTGGATCATAGAATTGGACCAAAACACTCATCATCTGCTCGTCCAATTTGGAGGTGAACAAACTGAGAAGATACCCATGTCTTCTGATGAAGGAGGTAGTATCAGGCATCTTTGCAATCAATTCTTTGAGCACAGTGGGAACCTGGACAAAGTTGATTCAGATGGTATTCCTACGCATAGGCATCATGACCTACAAAACAGAACGAAGATGAATCTGTCATGTCTTTGAAATAGGTTAGTCCAATTCAAGATGTATGCGATGTTATGATGTCATGATGTCATGATTGAAAGCACACCATGAGTATCCACAAATAGAAAACATGGTAAAGGCACGCAAGTCACACAGAGAGCCCTTAGATTTCAGGCTGGCAAAGAGCTTAGGTACTACCCTCTTTCAGTTCAGTTGGTTTAAACCTGTCCTAAAAATAGTTATCGGGTTCTAGAGGATCTCAATATCACTGACTACCCTCAATCGGTCATAATTCCAGTTTAGCAACCTTTTCTTGCGGCCGGAATCATCGCGAGAGTTTAGTCTCAATGAGTGTAGCATACTGCTACTATTCTATGGCCAAGTTGGTCAATTTAAAGGTTCTAAGGTCAGTTGGTGCTTAATGACCCCTTAGATGACCCATATTCTCCTCGTTCCAACACAAGGGATATCGGTACAATCTAAAGTGCCACACCAACATCGCTACTACTTCAACCGTATCGGTCTACGCCGTACAGTTCTCTCACAGTTTATTGCTACTTACCTAAAGGGCATCCCTAGATCCAGGTTAGGATCTATAGTAACTCTGATTCAAGCCCACAAATATAAAGCATACAAAGCAAACAATTGAAAACACAATGATCTATTCCTAAGGTACACCCCACTTATAAGATTATCCCCAGCAGAGTCGCCAGTTATGTGAAAGGGTGGGAGAGAACCGAGTGTTTTTGGAATGCTGGTTTGCGTTTTGCGCTTGTTTTCGCAAAATTTCGCGGTAAGCAAGAGTCTCCACCGTCTTTTATTTTATCCAACAAGGAAAGAAAAAAAGCATAGAAAAATTCCTTTTTCGAGATGTTTCTCGGGTCCGGGGGGTAGATTATAGAAAGGGAAGGTGTTAGCACCCTTTCTATCTGTGGTTATCCACAGGCTCTTAGGTACTTGCTCAAAGTGTTTTCAAAATTTGCTTTCTTTTTTGTTTGTGGGTTTGAAAAGAGTTTTCGTTTGAAAAGGAGTGTAAGTGTGAAAAGTTCGTTTTGTTTTGAAAGAGCAAGTACTTAAGAACCATCTACCTACTCGAAAAAGGAATCAATTTGTACTAATGTCCTTTAGACAATGTTATCCCACTATTGATGAGTAGGTAGAATCGTCGTTGGAGTTTAAGGGTCAATTCGATTAAGGGACGTGCGGTCACTAAAGCAATGTTAGGACGCCTTAGCGGTAACCCTAATGTCTTAGATCATTTTTCCGAGGCAACCGTTTCGAGGCGACTATGATCTTTGGACAAGAGGGCGACCTCTAAAGTGACCTATAATTAATGACCGCGTTCGAAGGCAACCAAGTGAGGTGTACCCTAAGAGTGCGCATGTGCGGGTGTGTTGTTTCGGTTAATTTTATCTTTGTACATGTCAATGGTTATCTATGTTGATTTTAGGTTTAAACATTTGATCTTGTCATGCATTCCCTATTATCAAACATCTAACGGTTTATAAGTTGCCAAAATTAAATTGCGGAAATTAAAACTAACTATTACAAGGCGTCGGGTATTTACATCGCCAAAAGCAACCCTTGAAATTAAAATGCGGAAAATAAATAAAGCGATAAAATAGTAACGTCCTATTAACTATTACATTCCGAGAAACAGATACAATATTGAATAAAAATTGAACGCGTGCGGGAAATTAAATCGGGCGAGCTCTAGGGTTTTGACCCTTTAATTATTAGAGAAAGATTTTTTTGGTTATTTTTGAATTAAAAAGAAATTAGATCTAAGTTAAATTATTAAATTAATAAACAAATTAATTAATTAATTAATAAAAATGATATTTTTGGATTTTTGATATTTAAAGAAATAAAAATAATTTGATCAAAGTTAATAAAACCTAATTGTCTAAATTAATTTTAATTATTGCAAAATATATTAAAAGTTAATCCTAATTAAAACTAAATTAATTCAATTAATATTTATTAACAAAAATAAAATACTGAAAATTAATTTAATAAACAAAATAATTTTTGGTTTTAATTTTATTAAGAAAAAGTTTTAATTGGTTAGTGATTAAATAATAATAACAAGAATTAATTAAATAGAAATAATAAAGATAGAGAAAGAGTTTAGGAGGTTATGGGCCTGAAAAAGGAGGTTTTGATGGCCCAATAACATACAGGCATGGCTGACTTTTTGGAATTCCATGTGGCACGTTGACTAGAGCATATGGTGGACATCACATCTAGACCACCAGATCTGGCCTGGGGCCATCTGGCAAGCATCTGAGTGAGAGAGTATGATGAACCACGCGCTTGGTTTTGTACTGAATAACCTGAAGAAAAATATTAACAAATGCATGGGGGACCTGGGATTCGAACCCAGGTCCTGTGAATCATTGTACACGCGCCTCTACCACTGCACCACTATGCTTTAGTTGTTATGATATTGGAGAATAATAATAATATGGAAAAACAAATAAAATGCCAGAAAATATAAAAAAACACGCGCCAAGTTTGAATCCACCATTGGGAGAGGGCCACGTGAAATCTTCTTCGTTTGACCCTGGATATTTACCTGCGGATTTATATCCGCAGCTAAATTCGCATGTGCATCCTAAAATCTATTATAGGCCATAGAAATTGATTCCAAAACCATAGTCATGCTCGTCTCTCTCCCCTGGCTACGTCCATGTCCATCAATTGCACTGATTTTGCCTGAAAACGAAATGCCCAAAACACAAGCTACAAAAACCTAGGTTTGGCTATGGGGTTACTGGCCATATAAACGCAATCAAATAATACCAAAAGTCCAGAAATTGCACAAGCATCATGAATATGTCAACGATTTGTCAAAAATATGCAAGAACATGAGGTTACGATTTTGAATACAGGGCGATTTTTTTAGAGACTTACAGCGCTATTGAGAGGGTGTGAGGGTTAGCTTTTGATTGCAGGAGGTTCAGTGGACACCCAACAATGGATTGGTGTTGAGATTTGCCCCTGAATTTGCCTCTATGCACGATTTCAGTTTCACACTTTTTGCCTTTTTTCCAAGTTTTGCTTTTGGTGTTCTTGCAGCCTTTAACCCAAAATTCGTGTGCCTTTCACTTTTATATGTAATGAGCAATGCATTAGGTTAACATTTGTGGACTCAATCCTTGTACATCAATGCTTGGAGATTTTATTTGATCCTCCATTGATAACCTTCCAATTTTGTCCAAAATCCAATCTTTTTGCACATGGCATGTATGATACGAATTTGATTCACTTGATGATGATGATTAGGTCCTGAAATAGCCAAAAAGAGATCAAATAATCAATGTTGGGATTTTATTTGATTTAAATTGATTTAAAATGGAATAATTCAATAAAAAATCCAATAAAATAGAAAAATTGATAAATGGGCTCAAGGTTGAAGCTAGGACACGTGTTTAGTGTGAAAAGATCAAATCAAGTGGAAAAGAATGGGTCCATTTGACAAAAGTTTAAGTTTTAGGGATAGTTGACTTTTGGCAATTTTGCAAAAATGCCCAACTTCAACAATGCATAACTTCTTCAATTTTGAACTTTTGGAAGTGTTCTTTGACTTTTTAGAAAGCTTGAGATGTCCTCTAACCAACCCTTTGGGTATCATCTCATTTTGATATTCCATGCTCAAGTTATAATCTTTGGCAAAAAAGGTGTTTTTGTTGACTTTCAAAAATGACCTATAATGTCCAAATTTGTATCTTCTTGTGAGTGCATTGTTTGATCTTGGAGTATGAATATGGATTGTAGGAAATTGCATCCTCTTAAAAATGAGCTTTGGATGGGTCATTTCTCATAAAGTATGAGAAAGTTATGCTTGGTCAAAGTTGAGTTGACTTTTCCTACAAAACCCTAATTTAGCAACTTTTGAGTCTTGATGAATTTTGAGCAATCATTGATGAATCATGATCAACCCATGATCAAATGATTAAATATCCTTCAAAATGAGAATTTTGACAAAAAATCTTGAAGTTTGACTGTTTATAGGCCACAGTTGACTTTTGCCCTAGCACAGTCGATTTTTGGACCTTTTGAGCAATTGACTGAGCAAACTTCCTCTGCAAGGCTTGAAATTTGACATGGATGAACTTAAGAATATATTAGGACAATGGGGAGCACTTGAGGTCATTTGGATGCAAGGACCTTGATGCAACACAAAACCCTTATTTGAGGTTGATTGCCTTAGGAGATAGTTTGACTGTCCAACTCTTGAGCAATCTTGAGCCACTTGGAGACTTTTCTTGCAATGTCTTGGGAAATATGAGAGGGTAAATTTTGGGGTGCAACAGCATGGGTACCAAAGGAACCTTCATGGATCTCATGAATCAACATGTTTGCTTCGTGTCTATCCACGCATCTGAGTAAGACCATGTCATAATTTCTCTTGTATAACACATCTTCATTGAGGAAAAACTTATCTCCCAACCTTCTCAATGTCTTGTAATCTTTGTTCGTCGCACCAAGGGGTATTCTTGAGTCTGAAGGAAGTTCTTAATATCATAATACCAAGGTTTTTTATCTGATGTCCCCTTTGAAGCAAACACATTAGTTGGTATATCAAGACATCAAACTGTAATTTGAGGTAGATTATTCCAAGCATTCACTTGATACATGGAAGCCAAGGTAGCTAGAGCATCTTTCATCTGATTCACATCTCTGGGAGTATGATAGAATTCAAATTTATTGAAGAAATTTAATAATCTTCTTGCATAATCTTTGTAGGGAATCAAGCCAATGTGATGAGTTTCCCATTCTCCTTTGGTCTGATTTATTACCAAAGCTAAATCACCATATACATCAAGAATTTTGATTCTGAGATCTATAGCCTCTTCAAGACCCATGATACAAGCTTCATACTCCACCATGTTATTGGTACAATCAAATCTCAACCTTGAAGTAAAAAGGATATGTGACCCGTGGGGAGTGATAATCACAATACCATTTCCTTTTCCATAAGCATTTACAGCCCCATCAAACACCATACCCCATCGGGATTCAGGATCAGGACCTTCCTCAGGCAAAGGTTCATCACAATTTTTTACTTTCAAATACATCACATCTTCATCAGGGAAATCATATTTAATAGACTGATAATCGTCAATCAGTTGGTGAGCAAGGAACTCTGCCAACATACTGCCTTTAATAGCCT
This sequence comes from Vicia faba, assembly GCA_948472305.1. Classification (NCBI taxonomy): domain Eukaryota; kingdom Viridiplantae; phylum Streptophyta; class Magnoliopsida; order Fabales; family Fabaceae; genus Vicia; species Vicia faba. The sequence goes on from OX451739.1 coordinate 1,058,682,863, forward strand.
TCTGAGTACGGTATTCAATATCATATTCAGACAGCAGCATCTACCAATGAGAAATTCTTCTAGTAAGATCAGGCTTTTCAAAAAGATACTTAATTTGATCCACTTTGGAAATCAACCAAGTATTGTGATTCAACACATATTTCCGCAATCGCTTTGCCTCCCAGGCCAAAGCACAACACATTTTTTCTAGCATAGAATATTGTCACTCATAGTCAGTGAACTTCTTGCTGAGATAATAAATGGCATATCATTTTCTTCCTATTTCATCTTGTTGTCCCAAAATATAGCCCATGGAGTTATCCAACACAGTCAAATATATAATCAATGGTCATCCTTCAACAGGAGGGAGCAAGATAGGAGGCTCAAGCAGATACTCTTTAATGCTTTCAAATGCCCTTTGGCAATCATCCGTCCATACACAACCTTGATCTTTATTTAACAGCTTGAAGATTGGTTCACACGTTGTAATCATATGGGAAATAAATCTGGAAATGTAATTTAAATGTCCCAGGAAGCCTCTAACTTGCTTTTTAGTTCTCGGTGCAGGAATTTCTTGAATTGCCTTAACTTTATCAAGATCAAATTCAATTCCTTTTTGGATGAAAATGAAAACTAACAACTTTTCTGAGGGAACACCGAAAGTACACTTTTTTGGATTCAAGCGGAGATGATATTTCCTCAAACACGGAAACAATCTCAACAAGTTTTCTATGTGCCCTTCCTCAGTCTGAGATTTGGAAATCATATCATCAACATATATTTCGATTTCCTTATGCATCAGAGTATAGAATAGGGCTGTCATAGCTCTCTGGTACATTGCACCAGCGTTCTTCAACCCAAAGGCATCACTCTGTAATAGAATGTTCCCCAGGGTGTGATAAATGTTGTTTTTTCCATCTCCTCATGAGCCATCCTAATTCGAATCTATTCAGAAAGTCCATCCATGAACGAGAACACTTTAAATTTTGTTGTACTATCACCCAACATATCAATATATGGAAATGGGAAATCATCTTTCAGACTCGCTTTATTTAAATCTCTATAATCAACGTATATGCATACTTTTCCGTCTTTCTTTGGTATTGGAACAATATTGGCAATCCACTGAGGGTACACTGATGTTACAAGAAAACCGACATTAATATGCTTCAAAACCTCTTCTTTAATCTTCACTTCCATGTAAGGATGAGTTCTTCGCAGCTTCTGCTTGATTGGTGAACATTATGGCTTTATCGACAATTAATGTTCTAAAATATCGGTTTCTAAACCAAACATGTCATGATAATACCAAGCAAAGATATCCACATACTCTTTCAATAGCTCAGTCAACCTACTCTTCACATCAGGATGAAGCAGTGCCCCAATCTTGACTTCTTTTGGATCTTCCTCTGAACCCAAGTTAATCGTCTCCAACGACTCTTTATACAGTTAAATGGTATTCTCCTCGTGTTCAAGCAACCATGGAACCTCTTATGGGATTTCATCATATTCTTCTTCTTCTTCAGTCACATACACAGGATATTCAAAGTTGGGAGAGGATGCAGGGTCATTGCACTCAACGGTTTTTTTTTAATTAATCTGCACATATGATTTATGATTGATTTTAGAAGCTGACACATGTAACAAGTGATTATGCAGATTTATTTACAGTTATTATTTATTTCGAAAGGTTTTTTTTTATGATTACCATTTTCCAAGAAAAAGCATAAAATAAAGACACAACTTAGAAATCAAAAACAACTTTTATTAATGATTTTAAAAATCAAAACAAAAGACCTGCCCATACATCATTACTTTCACCTTGGGCAGAGTGAAAGACTTTTGAAAAGACAAACAAAAAAACTTTGAAATGTGAATGCAAGAAGGAACATCAATAGTGATCCAATTTTGGACTTTGACTCCATGTGCCACGAAGTTTGGCATCTCTTACTCTGACTCATCTTTGATAATAACATTGATCTTTGGAGTAGTCAGATGAAGATATCATGCATTGTGAAAGATGTCTTTATATTTACTCAAAGAGGACTTTGGCTTCAAAACTTCTTTCTTCATGGAGAAACACAAACCAGTCCTATTCATGTTCACAGGTGGATTAAAAACATGCCCCCACACCTTGATATAGTCCTTCTACACTACCTATTGTGCATCCTTAAATGAGGTGATATAATATTCATTCTTCCTTATATTATCAATAGACAAAGCTTGGAACCGAGTTCCAACAGCGGCTTCATCAGCTTCTACAATGCTAAAGGAAGACAAATGAGATATCAACAGAGCTTGCTCACCGTTCACAATGACTACTTTTCCTTCACGAACAAATTTTAGCTTTTGATGCAAGGTTGAAGTAACAACTCATGCTTCATGGATCCATGGTCGTCCTAATAAACAGCTGTAGGCTGGTACAATATCCATAACTTGAAATGTGATTTGGAATAAGTGGGGACCTATGTGAATAGGTAAATCCACCTCTCCAATGACAGATTTTCTCGAACCATCAAAAGCTTTTACTATAATGCCACTTGGGCGCACGGGAGTTCTCTGGTATTTAAGCTTAATGAGAGTGCTTCTTGGTATGACATTCAAATAATATTCATTTTCTATTAGCACATTGGACAAAGAGTCATTCTTACAATTCATAGATATATGCAAAGTCAGGTTATGGTTCCTCCCTTCATCAGGCAATTCGTCATCACAAAAGCTCAGATTGTTACAAGACGTAATATTCCCCACAACACCATTGAATTTATCCAGAGACATATCCATTTCAACAAAATCCTGATCCAACAACCTCATCAGAGATTCCCGATGAGCAGAGGAGTTTTATCAACAAGGCCAAAATGGAAATCTTAGATGGAGTTTGCAACAACTGATCCATAATCTTGTAACCACTCATCTCAATGATTTTCAACAAGTCATCCACGTCTTTTTCCAAGGAAGTGCCACTAGATTCTCCTACCACTTTCTTAGGTACAACAATCTCAACAACCTTTTTACCAGAATTAACATCTCCTTGAAAAGTAGGGGCGAAGACACGACCACTGGGAGTTACCCGACTAGCTTTAGCAATATTCTCAACATGGGACAAAGGTTAGATAGGAATTTCCACATTGTCTTCCAGGATATTTGCATTGTACTTATAAGGCACAAATTTATCTGATTCATATGGGACTGGACCAGGTAGACAAATAACTACGGGAGAGACAACAGGCTTATTATGGCACGCAATCTCTACAGGAGCGAGAACACCGAAACCCGACACAAGGACATTCACCTCTGTTTCTTCAAAATACTTAGGAATCGCAGAATATTTATCATAAAATATACCTTCATAAGAAGAAAAGAAATCATCAGTAGAAACATACTCATCATCAGACATGGCCTTAACAGAGTAGTCTTTAATCATATGTACTCTATTATAATCATCTATGTTTCTTGTGACTTTGATAGTACAATTATCTAACAACAATTGAACACCTATTCTTACAATAGAACAACCACGAGAATCCCTACAGCAGATCTGACAGGACCCATAATGATGTACCTTCTGGCCATCCATGTGACAAAATGTGGCGTGCAGTTGTACCAGATCATCATCCATATAGTTTACATCTAAAATCTGAAATTCACCGGGACAACCATAAACCATATTCACCTCTTCTTCATATTTAGCCTTTGGTCTTATTATGTGGATAAGACCTTCATCCATCATCTCTTGAAGATCAGCTCTCACTTTATCATATCCATGGATATCTGAACTGTAAATACTACAACCCACATGATCGTGCATATAATAGTTGAACTCACAAAGATCTGAATGCATCTTCACTAAATCACATCTGACCAGATTGATATTAAAAATCCTAAAATCCCCAGGACAACCAGTAACCATATTTACAACACCTCCACCTCCATGCTTGGGTAGTGGATTATCTTTCACATTGGGACCAACATCTTTAAACGACGGGAAATCAGATCTTACCATGTTCTGCACTTCAGACTTCAATGGATAATAGTTTTCAATGTTGTGCCCAGGGCTCCTTGATGAAAATCACAAGTCTGATCTGCCTTATAATACCATGGCAAAGTTGAAGGTATAGTAGGGGAGGCCTAGTTTTCACCAATTTCTTTTGAATGAAAGACGAAAACAATTCTTCTCTCTGATAGGCAACAACAATCGGAGCCACATTGACAACCAAAGTTACATAGGCTACTTGTTGTTGTTGTTGATGATGTTTTCTCAGAGGTCTAACCCTTCTTTATTCAGTAACAACATTTGCTTCACTTTCTTTCTTCTTAGAAAACCCATATGATGATTTCTTTGTTCGACTAGAACCTTCATCTTTTGACATTCGTCATTTCCTGACGGTTTATTTTAGACGAAAACCCATACTTACCATCTCATTGAAATCACTTGGTGCACTTGCAACCATACTTTCATAGTATAATGAACCAAGGGTTGTACACTTGGGCAGCAACTTCGCGCCAATGTTGTACATACTCTTTAAACGACTCTTTATCCTTCTGAGACATCACTTTCAATTGGTCACAGTCATATGCCATAAACATGTTGTACTTATAGTGCTTTACGAAAGCTTCTCCCAAGTCATTGAATGTGAAGATGTTGCTATTGTCCAATCCCATATACCATTTCAAAGCAGCACCATCTCAAATTCTGGCACCTTAAACTTTGCTGGCACTTTCACATTAGGAACTAAGCAGAGGTTACTGACATTCTATTCGAATAACTCTTTCCATTGGAGAGCCTTCACTTCATTCTGCATTTCATTGAATTAATCTTAGACATCATCCATTCGATTATAGAAGCCCAAAATTTCACTTGGTGGAAGAGCAGGATGATAAACCTCGTCATTAATAATAGGCATAACATTCACTGTAGGAGGTGCAGTATGATGAATCTCATTATCAGCAATAGGAGTAGCGTGCACCACATGAGGTGCCGAAATAACATCAGTTTGATCAAATGGAGCCACTTAAGCAGTAAGATTTTAACCTTCTGGCATGAAGTTCTCAAGAATTCTCCATAGGTAACCGTAAGGCATACGATATTGAGAAGCATTAATTGGACTAACAAAGATGGGAACTGACATAACTTCTGAAATAACTGTCATTTGTTGTGGCTGAGTAGCATGAGGAGGCGGAGGAGGAGGAGGTGGTGGCTGATTCTGAGCAGCCACCAATGATTCTACCAAAGCAGTCAAGTTGGACATACCGGCTCTCAAAGAAGCAACCTCTTTGTGTAGCTCACGATTATCTTGTTCATGATTTTCTATCTTCTTTCTAGAATTAGCCCGAGTATTGTAGCGATGAGATAACTCGTTGACTGTTGAAGCAGAAAAATAACTAATACACCTGTGAAAGATAGGAATACAAAAATATGTGTAAAATGATGCATGCTATGCAATGCACATGATTTATTGTGTTTACTCAAGGAACTCAAAGAATCATAAACAATTGCAAATATTGAAGTACATTTGGAAATACTGAAAATTCTCATTTTAATAATAACTTTGGAATAGACTACAACTTTTTGTACAAGTTTCAATAATCCTAAGTAAAAGACAATAAAGATAGAATTTCAAAAAATCCTAAGGAGCCAAATCTAAAGAAGATCTCTCCATGCATTGACGCTTTCCCCTGAGTCTTGTAATCTGAGCCTTCAACTGCTTATTCTCTTCTGCATACTTATCGATGACTTATTTCCAATCACCAGAATTAGAGAATGGGTGACCGGGAAGTGGCTGAGCTCTAGAAGAAAATAAATCCTCTTGTTTCTCCATCATCTCTATAGCATGACTCTCAAGAATCTCGATCAAGTCATCTTTCTCTTTCAATTATGTTGAGTAGGACACCTCCAAAGTCTGGTACTTGTTCTTCCATGCTTCCTTCTCTTGCTGCATCCTAACTAAGGCAAGCTGAAGTTCTTCCACATCTTCTAAGAGAGGAGGAGTAGTCCTCAAAAACATATCAGATATAGGTCCTTCACGAAGAAATTCCATCCCTCCCTGATAGAAATTCCAAAGATGGATGGAATAATAAGTATCTTCTAGTAGTGTGGGGATTTGGTTCCCAATCAGAAAGATCCTAATGGCATTAATATCCACAAATTTGTCGATGTTTGGAAATAAGAATAACCCATAAGCTAGCAAAGAAAAGATAGCCTTAAAAGCAGCGATACTATTCATCTTGACAAAGTAACAAGCTTTCTCCAATAGAAACTGAACAGGTAAACCCCTGATTCCTCCTTTGGTAGTCATGTTAGCCTCAATCTCAGACTTCCTTAAGTGAGTTAAGATGGAAATCTTATAAGACTTAGGCTCTCCTGCTAGGTCGGTGATAGGAACACAATCAGTAATAGGTAAACCAAGTAAGTAAGAATACTCCTCCAATGTGGGTGTCAGTTGATAATTAGATAAAGTAAAACACTGGCATAATGAATCATAGAACTAGACCAATGTAGAAAGAATACACTCCTTCATCTTGAGCTTCATAAGAAGCACAATGACTCCATACTTCTTTCGAAAATCTATAAAACTCTCAATCTCGGGAATCAAACTCATCAGTTCCTCTATCTTAGGATCCTTGAAACTATACTTCCGAGTCTTTCTCCTTCCAAAATACATGGTCAAAAAAGTACCTGAGATATTTTCAAAAGTCAACCTTAAGTTCCTTGAGTCAACTATTTAAATAATTATCATGGTTGCATGAATGCATGATGCAATAATCACACATAATATCTCAAACACGGGGGTTCATAGGTTCGACGTCGCGAGAATGAAGTCAAATGTACTACCCATAAGGTAAGGACTAATGTTTTATCACCTACCGAACAAGGTTCTAAAAAGTTCCTAGAGTCTACATTCTTCCTTCGGATATTACCAACGTCCCGATTAGCTCGGTAATTAGAAATATTCTCAGGAAAAACTCATCTGAGTGTAGCATCATTGAAAACCACTTCCGGATTGCTCCGTCATAGTTTTCGCACTACACCTAAAAGGCCAAGATGGGTTAAGGGTTCTACGGTCCTCAGCTTCTCAGTCTCCCAGGTCAAAAGAAATATGTCTTCCTAATTTCTCGATAGACGAATATTAAAGTCAAAGGGGCCTGCACTGAGTGGGGGATCTCATGTCTCCTTTTTTGGGATTCCTCCCTCAAAGTTAACATGATTATACCGCTCGTCCTATCTTAATTTTTCCCAAGTCCGGGTAGAGGACTTATGAGAAATCACCAAGCACCCTGAAAAATCCAGACATGCATATATACAACAAGTAATATACAACAAATAATAGTACATACATAGATAAACAAAGATATGCTCAACCCACTTAGAGATCCTTCCCCAGTGAAGTCACCAGTTTTTTGTAGCGGTAGAAATGTTGAGACTAAGCCATTGGATTGACTTAACTCGTACAGATAAAATAAAAATTGTCACCGCACTTTATTGTTTCCAACGGAAATGGGAAAAGAGCAATTAAACCCAAAAAAGAGGGGGAGAGAATCTAGGTACGGGGTATGGTTATGCAAAGGGAAGGTATACCCTAAATATATACGGTACTCTGCAGGAACCTCTTTAAAATATGTGTATTTTGGCTATAAAAGGTGTATACAAAATAAGATTGTGGAGATGAGAAAAAAAGTATTTTTTTACAATTTTTGCACCCACCATGTTTGTGAACCTTTAGTGCCTACGTAGGGTACTCGTAGTTCACCTCAAAAATTTTAAAACATATGTGTGTTGGTTAATTTTAAGAGAAGAGACATCATCGTCATATCCGAGTGGAAAACATACTTACTACCTACGATTATAAGAATGGAGAATTTGCATCATCTCAAAGTAGAGGATATAGCTTGGATTTTTTAAAATCAATAAAGCCCCACCCAACACCCAAGTGGAAAATATCTCACTTTGCTATATATCATAGAATTATAGTAGCTCGCGTAACTATAAGAATTAACAAGAGTCTAATCTTTTGAGAAAAATTTTGAAGCAAAAAAAAACCAAAGTGGCCAAAAAGGTTTGAATGAGGTTGATTGACTTTTAGTCTTGAGAAAGATGTCAAAGTATGGTTAAGTTGATTAAAGTTTGATTAAGAAAAGATTTTGAAAATGCATGGACCTAAGTCCAAGTTTATTATAAAAGTGGTTCAAGTTAGAAAAACAAGAAGAGTTTTGAAAAGAAGGGAGAATATTTTTGAAATTAAAGAAGATAGGAGGAGATGAAGGGACTATCCTAAAGCATAAGGTAAAAGCTAAGGAAAAGAGCAATCTAACAAACTTGACATAAGAAGTCAATGTAAAATTCCCATCCTTTGGCTTGAAACCAAGCAAGCAAAAAATACTAAACCTCTGAGAAATACCAAGCTTCAAATGAATTAAGTCTTCACAAAAATTAGGCAGAGTAACGGCCGTATACAGAGGAATTTTTAATCATAGACAAAGTATATAATCAGAATATAATGCACGCAAAGAAAATCAACCCAATGCCTTGGAGTAAACCTCAATAACTTTAGACAAAATAACAACAGAGCAACAAGTTCCCAAGTATCAAGGCTTCTAATCCTAGGTTCGAGAGATCCACAACTCCATAATGCCAAGGATAGTAACCAAATAGTCCAAGTAACCTTAAAGTTTTTTAATGTTCAAGGTGATTATTAAGTGTTTTTAAAGAAAATAAAAGCTCAAATGAGAAAAGATGAAATGTCATAAAGATAAATGCTCAAGTGAGAAAAAGAGATATGGCACAAAATAAAGGCATAAAGTAAAGTTAATTGTTAGTGAATTAGAAGTTAGAGGTTAGTTGAACGACCATATTGAAACTTGCATTTGAAAACTCATTAGAAGATTGATAAAATCAAAGCTTCTCAACAACAAGTCTCATTTGCTTTTTGTCAAGTATATCGTTCATTTCAAGTATTCAAAACAAACCACATATGATCAACGATGTTCAAATGATTCACTTATACCAAAGTTCATGAAGTTCATTATAGGATTGATAGAATTAAAGCCTCCTAACAATGAATTTCAAAGTTATTGGATCCAAGGTTTCAAATTAAACATACTCGGGCTTGCAAACATAGGTTTGGGCCACGAATGATCATCTTTTCGAATCAAGACAAATTTAGCACTATGTTAAGCAATCGTAAGTGGACTTATGTAGAAGTCGCACCTATTTTGAGGCTGGTCAATAGCAATCTATGTATCAACGTGTTAGAGAATGATATGTAAATCATTCTTCAAAAACATGTAGCACAAGTAAAAACAAGAAAGGGATAAGATGAAGAGGGAGGGGGATGTATCCGATGAAATTAGGGTTTCAAATATCATCAACATCATTCATCTATTTTGGTGGATTTAGGTTTTTAACCAATCAACACCCAAGATCATATGAGGTTGAGGAACTTGTCCCAAAATAACACCCAAGAGTCTCCAAATCAGAACCAACCAAAATAAATAAAATATGTTTATTATAAAACAAAATTTAAATGATTTAAAAAATAAATAATTGGTAAAATACAAAACATGTATTAAAACACAAAATAAAAATCCTAAAAAAAACATCAGAAGTCAAACATGAGTCAATAAGTGTTGACAAAACTTTTCAGAATTTTTTAAAGTTAGAAACTATTTTTAATTTAAAGAAAAAAGCAAAATAAACCATAATTTATGAAAAATAGTAAAATAAAAAAAAATTAAAATGAGGTCACCAATATTTGTCAAGAGGTCATTGGACCCTTCCATATTTGAGTATTTTTAAACAACTAAGCAACTCAAATAAAGTGAAAAATGATAAATAAAAAATATCAAATTACAAAATAAAATTGTGAAAAAATAAAAATCATAAAGACTAAAATCAAAGGTATTTTTGATAAGTTTTTCATAATTTTAGAAGTTGAAATGATTTTTTTATGAATTTTTGAAGTTTAAAACAATTAAAACAAAAATCAGAAAATAAAATAATAAACAAAAAAAAATGTGGACCATCTGATCATTGTCAAAACGTGTTAGTAATCAAATCCAAGAGATCTGGCGCGTTGTGCATGTTATGGTCATTAGTGAATAAAACACCGGAACATTAATTTATAACATATTTTAAAAGAAATAGTGTGGCAGCATGTCATTGGTTGAGAGATGACACGTCTTTGTCTTCAACCTCCAGCCACGCACAAATTGCAGGTCCTTCGGTCTATAAAATTAGAAGCTCAAACTGGTGCCATTCGCTTCGTCTGTTCAAGACGATTCCAATGGTACCCTCGCGAAAAATTTATTTTAACCACAGCTTAGTTGATTTCCAAAAAAACCAGAAGAAAAAGAGTGAAAAGGGATTTGAAAATTCATGAGTAAAACTCACTTCGAGTTAAAAACAAATGATGCTATGAGTATCAGAGTGATGAGAGCTACATTGTAGTAATAAATTTGGAGAGAATTGATGGAGGAATCTACCTGTTGAAGCTCTCTACATGTTGAAGCTCAACTTCATAGCTCTGAATCTTGACTTGGCTAGCACGATTTAGGACAACTCAAGGTTTGGTTCTTCTTCTGTTAGCCTCAATGAAGTTCAAGGATGAAGAATGAGCAAAGAAATTGGATTGAAAAACAATGGAAGAGTGAATTTGAAAGCTCAGAATTGTGAGTTATGGAGAGAGTTTGGCAGAGTGATTCTGGCTATCCAAGCTTGTCCAAATGAGTGAGGGATGATCCTGATTTATAGCTGAGCATGATGGAAACAATAAGTGAGAGAAATAATCAAGTATGAGGGGAATTCGTGTGCACCTGCATCATGAGAAAAGTGTGACTTGCAAGTTGTCAAAACTCAACCATTATTTGAATTTTGATGTGCTAAACCTTTTAGGCAACTTAGTTAATCATTTTTAGAATTCAAAAGCGCAACAAATTTGTTTGTAGAGGCCACACTAATCAATTTGCAATCTGATTGTTTTGACAAAACCAATTTCATGGTACCAACTTTGCAGCCATGGGGCACACAATGTAGGAAGTTTTATGATGAAATATTGGATTCTTTAGAAATCTAAATGATCAAGCTTGACAATGTGCTTTGAAAGTTTCCATTTGGATACTTGAGCTGAAAGTTATGTCCATTGAATTTGTGAAAAACAGACGGATTTTTATACTTAGAAAAATTTCTAAGTATAGAACTTCAAAGTTACATATCCTTCCAATCAAATTTTGGTCTTGATATTTGAAGATTACATGAAGTATACCTCTTGAATTGAATTATGTAATTGAGATCACTCAAAAATTATAAATATTGAAAGAGTTATGGTCTTTGAAAGATGATGAACAGATTTGGGAAAATTCACAAAAGACCTATAATCTTTTCAATTCTTCAACAACTTTACAAGTATTTTCAAGTCTTGCACATTGAAACAAAGTTGTAGTAGACATACCAAATATTATTATGGATAAAGAATGGGCTCAAGGAGATAAAAATTGACCAAGTTATGATCATTTGAAGTCAAACCCTAAAATTCAAAGGCTTTTCAAAGAGACTTGTAATCTTTCTCCATCATTAGTGATCTTCCATTTAAAATTAGCCTTAAATCTCCGAAGAGAATTTGTTAAGGACCCTTTAAAGAGAATAATGACTTTTTATTCAATAAAAAATCTCAAAAAATGAGCAAGATATGGTAGGTCCTTAGAAGTCAACAAACCATTGCTCAGAGAATGTCAAAATGACTTGCATCCCCTTTCAACTTTTGATGATTTTTCTTGCACAATTGGATCTTGTAATGTGAGGAGAAGTTGTCGTAGATTATGATAAGAACCCATAGCAAAAATAACCAACTCAAAATGTTGAAAATTGAGAGAGTTATGCACTTGTGATCACTAAATTAAGCACTTTCTCAATTTGGTTAAACTTGTTGAATCAACCTTGAATATTTTTGAACTTTCTTGGAAAAATAAAGCATGATGAACCATAATAGGCCTTAAAATGATGTTGACTTAAAGCACACTCAAAGATGGAGCTTAAGTCTCAATAAAACTTGTTAAAGAAGGCATGGAAATAAACACACAAACCTATGAATCTTCTTGATGAATGTCACCATCAACTTTGAGGAAAATTTGACCTAAATAAAGTGAGAGAACTCTTTGAACCTCAAATATTTGATATCATAGACATGGCCTTGAAACTTAATCTCTTGCAATCCATTGAAGAACCACTTGATTAAGGGCTAACCCTCAAACCCTAGGTTAGATGGTGAGATAAATGCAATTGTGTCATCACCTACAATATGAACATTCAAAGAGATATATACATATATTGATGTTAGTTAAAAGAACACATGTACAAGATATACAATTCAAGGTGCTTGGTGATCCCTCAAGAGAAAACTTGTAGAATGAAGTAGAGGGAAGAACCAACCCTAATGTGTGATCTTGATGTATTGATAAAATGAGATGATGAGAGATCTTATGAGAAAAATTTGGGGTATAACAACAAGTCCAAACCATTATATAATTATTTAATGTAAAACTCTTTTAATTTGATAAAATTAATTAATAATTCAATTAATAATGTTAAACAAAATTTATTTTAAAGTTAATAATTATTTATACAATATTAATATTTTTACAATTTTAAATTATATACTAAAAATATAAAATCAAATCAAATAAATGTAGGAAATAAAATATAAGAGAAAAGGTTAGAAAATGGGCATGTTTGAAGCAATCTGGGGGTGCTTAATAACAGAGAAAAGTCCAGGCCCAAATAAAGGGAAGCTCAATAATCCAGGGAACACCGTGCAATCCGGTGTGTTGGCTTCAGGGAGGGTGCATCGTGGGAGTGCGCTTCTGAGCATTAGATGATGATAATGAGGTCCTGATGAGTATCTGAAATTTGAGAGACAAAAGTATATGATATGGTCGGTAGGGGTGATGTACCGTATTAGATGGGTGGAAGATTAGGGGTAAAGACAAATCTCACCACCGAATTAGGCTTTGGTCATGGAATATTTAACAAAAACAAAAATAAAACCAAATTAAGAAAAATATAATGACTTTTTATAATAATTCCACTCTCTTCCCTTAATACTCTCTCGTTCTCTCTTAATCTTAACAAACAGAAACAACGAAAGCCACTGGCACAAGATCTGGCGCGGTGGTTACTTGAGAACTAAGCAGTGGCGATCAAGAACTTCACGGAGGCGCCATGGGGCCTCACGGAAGCACCGTCGCGAATGCCTCTAATCCTAATTTTTTTTTACATATCTTGAATCGTCTCTTCCTCCTAATTACTAATTTGAAGCTTGATTTTGTAGGGGATGAAAGATCTGGCCTAGATCTTGAAAGGGGTTTTCGAAACCCTAACTTAAAGCGAACAAAATCAACAGAAATAAGGAGATTCGAGGGAGGATTCACAATCTGAGATGAAAGATAAACCTTCTGGACTGGGAAAATTGAAGTTTGGGAGCGATTTTAGAGTTCTTCGGCGGTGTTCAATGAGTTCTCTTCCTCTTTATCTCTCATTTTGTAACGATAACGGTTAGTATCTCTTTCTCTCTCAGCCTTATGACTGTATCTCTCTTGATTTCTGAAGGGTTTGTGTAGGAAAATGTTGTGGTTACGGATGTGTGAACAATATTCTCTCTCTTGATAACTGTGCAATAATTGTTTATATACTGATGAAATTAGGGTTCTCTTGTTGATGGATCTGAGTAATTTGTTAATAGGCCTTTGGTAAATTCTGTGTTGGGCTTTGCAAGTTTCTGATATGTTATTTCTGATACTTGGTGGATGAGACTTTTATTGTCGTAATGTTGTCTCTTTTTTTGGTTTTAATGTGATGTGAAATGTGATATTATGGACTGAATTTGCAGTAATCTTGTCTCTCTCTTTTTTTTGTCTTACTGTGAACCAAGATTGGTTTTGTGATTTGTAGTAAAGATAATAGGCCCATGATTATTTCTTGAAATCTGAATTTTTTTTTGTAAACAAAACAAATATGAGGCTTTTGATTGTTGCTTGTGAACATGATTGAATTCAACGCCCTATATTTCTGATTCCTTCACAAAATCCCTAGTGATGAAATTTGTGAAAACTCTTTAAGCTTCTTTGTCAAGTATTGATTGTTTACTAATCATTTCCTTGTTTGTTTTCATGTGATGTTGATTAATGAGCTGGAAAGAGCATAAAGGAATACTTGAAGAAGAAACTTATGGAAAGGTGTGAGAACAAGAAGCTTCAAGATGGAGAAAGAAGATTTGGTGGGAGATTCAAAATAAAATCAATGGAAAGTTCTCTTATAAATCATAGGATTAGGCTTGCAAGATTAAGAATTTCACTTAAGGTTGTCTTGTAAAAGTTTGAGCACTAAGACCTTGGATCATGCTTGTAACAAACTTTAGAGAAAGTATGTATTTGAATGAAAAATCTTGCAATACAAACTTCTTTTCCCAAGTACTTGTAAAACAAGTTAGATCTTGAATGAAAACCCATGAAATAGTCGAAACTCTTCAATCTTTGCCTTGCAAATAATATTTTGAAACTTTGTAGAACTTGTAAGTGAAATCGATGATGATATGGATCTTGGTGCAAATAATCTCCCAAATTCTTCTTCGCCTCTAAACTTGACAAAAATGTAAATCATTCTAAGTAGCAAAAGGACAAACTTTCCCTCCAATAGAATTTTTGAAAATGCACTCTAGTAACGCACTCTAATAATCCCAAAAGATCTTCACTAGACTTTGCATCATAACTTCATCATTTGAATTCAAAAATTGAACCAACAAATAACCAAAAATCCACTTGATTAAGAGGCATATTGAATAAGCTTTAAGGAAGAAGGAATCCTTATTGGACATGAACACAAAACCCTAATTTCACACTTCACCACTTGTAGTCTTCAATCTTCAGATGAACTGATAGAGAAGTTGAGATTTCTTGAGACATGAGAAGCCTCTGTAGCTTGAATGATCAAAATAATGAAAGTTTTGGATCCTCCTTGCACTGATTATCAAAACAACCATCTTCTACAGCTTGAAGAAGATCATGAGAACCAAAGATACCTTGATCCCATCATAAAAATCATGAATGTATATGCTGAAACATAAGCCATTTAAAGTTATAAAAACAAGAGGGTAAATTTTGGGGTGCAACAACGTTTAATCAACTAAAAGACATTCAAGAGTACTTGAAAAATGGTTAAATGAGGGAGGAAAAGAATGTTACTTCGCACCATTTCTTTGTTCGTATTTATTTTTGTAATTGATATTTATGTATTCTATATTCAGTTTTGTTTTAGCAAATACTAATAATATATATGCTCATGTATATTCAGTGGCCATTGGAAATTGATCATAATATCATTTAAGACGAATACGATAACTGTATTGTATTCCTTGCAAGATCCACTCGAAAAGAAAATGAAAGAGATTATTAATTCATAAGTGTATGTTTAATTCATTTTCTTTGATATTGTAATTAGTTTAGCATGTAATATGTTTAATTCATTTTCAATGTACAGTGTTGTGGAGCAAGTGAATATGATGAACAATGTTAGAAGAAAGCACTTATGGATCTTTCCTAAAGTAAGTGGCCTGATTACCTATTTCTTTCATTTACATTCATGTGTGGTTATTTTCATGTAATTATTGCTTAAATTTGTATACAAGGAGACAACCTGAGAAATATGAGTGTGGGTATTATGTCATGAAACACATGTTAAACATTATCTTTGTCGGCATTGTTGATTCATGGGATAAGGTATATATGTCATAAAATGTTTACATATATTAATATATAAGTTGACTATTGAATTATTATAATGCATGATATTCACTTTTTGCTCTTTCTTATGTAGATGTTTAACGACGTAACCCCATTCCCCATTGAGGACTTTGTAGATCTTTGTAAACATTGGGCGTATATCCATAATGTGCTTAAGGCTCCTGCTTTAAAGGAAAATTAATTTAGATGAAGAAAACTTAGGTCTAAGCTATCTTAAAAAGAAATTAATTGCTTAGAAAAAATAATTTTTGATGTTTATGTCAATTTGGAAAATAATATAAGATGAATAATAAAATCTAATTCTAGTATTTTAATTAAAAAAATAAAATAAAGTGTTTAAATTAATTAAAATAAAACCTAAAAAAACTATTTTTTATGATTTTATGATTTAAATATAATTTTTGCATTTTAAAAAAAGTGAAATAGAAAAAAAAATATAAGGAAAATAAAATAAAAGAGGTTCGGCCTGTGGTGTTGTGAAAGGAATTTAGAGGGTGTGAAAAAAAGAAAACTAGGCCCAAAACTGATTTTTGTTTGAATTAGAAAAAAAAGAGTTAGTATGGGCCTGCATTTGAACAAGCAAAAGTGGGGGTGAGAAATAGTAAAAGTCCCAGGCCCATTATAGAGAGTCCAGACACTGGGTTGATCCAGTGGGGTGGCTCATGATGAGGCAATGTGGGCTTGCAGTCTTGAGCGTTGGATGAGGCCTTGTGATGATCAGGTGGTGAGAAAGTGAGGTGTACCATGCGCTTATGGAACTTATTTGTATTGAATATGAAACAAGAAAATGTGAAACAAATAAAAGGGTACCACTGGGGCTCGAATCCAGGTCCCTATAGTCACATGCGCGCGCTTTAACCACTGAGATTGTGATACATCCGATAGTTAAAGCAACAACTAATAAATATATTACAAACTCATCTCTGAATGTACTTCATCTTCTTCCTCGCGCTAGAAGCCATGAACAACATTTTTGAATTTTCAAACTCTTTCATTTCTCAATCATTTTCAAAAGTGTAAACATGAAACTTGCTTGTTTTTTCACCACGAATCTAACAATTCCATTAAAGTGAATCACTAACACTCAGAGATTAAAGTGAATTTTCGTCGGTACCAAACTGAACCCTCAAAAGTGAGAATCGTGTTTGAAGTTGGAGCACTTCTGGAGATGTTATGATTATCTGGATAGCTTCACTGAACTCCCAGGAAGCTATTGCAATGCTTACTTTGTATTGAGAGTGCCTGGATTTTTTTAGAGAAGTCAAGTTGCATCGTTGAGTTTTGAAAATGGTGGATAGTGATGGAGGGATTACAGAAGTGATTCAAGTGTTTGGATAACTTCTATATGGTGTATAGATGATGTTTGAATGATTGAAATGGAAAACACACGAGTAGATTATGAGTTTGGTGTTCAAGGTCAGAAATTGCCACAAAATGGAGTTTTGATGCAAATTCTGGTTTGAGGGAGTATGCGGGTGTTTTGAGGGATATGAATTTGTGTGTTAACTTGCAAATAACCTCTTAATTTATAGAGAAAAGGTTTGAGGTCTTGAAGTAATCAGAAAATCAAGATAGCATGTTATGGTTTTGAGACTTAGTTTTGAAGCAATTTGCCAAGGCATGGTTCCAATGCAATGGTACAAAGGCTCATAGGGTGGTTAGGAGCTATAGACATGTTTCTTCTGAGCATACATGTTAAGTGTGTGCAGAGGGAGCAAGTGAGAGGCTCGATAAGTTGACATTATGTATAAAGCTTGCTTTATGTGAATGGAAATGGTGCCTTTCTTCCAAAAATGGCAAAATGGATTGGATAATTGCTTAACCACTTGGATCATAGCTAAAACTCTTGTGTAAACATTTAATTATGGTGATATTTTAAAGTTAGAAGGCCTGTAAAGCAATATTATGCAGCATACCATAAAGATTGGATTATGTGTTCATCAAGGAAATGACTTGTAATTCAAGAATGAATGGCCAACTTCATCTCTTCGAATATCTTAGCTAAAGCATGATAAAAATGTGTTCTTGGACATTTGGGAAAGCTTGAAACATTGTATACAACTTTCATGTTGACCACTTTGGCTAAATCAAATTGAAACTTGGTGAAAATTGGCCAAGAAGTTGGGACAAAAATCTGACCAAACTTGTTGAAATTTTCTCTAACTGTTTAGATAAAATGTCATGACTTCATGGGCTTATATCTCCTAATCCAAGCATTTTTTGGACATGAACCCTCAAGGAAAAAGTTTTAGAATTCATCAAGCTCTATAACTTTCACGTTGAAAGTTTTCCTTGAATCATCTTGTATCTTAGTGAAAGATGGTCATGAAGTACTGAACTTATCAAGGACAAAACACTTAAAAAATTTCTAAGTATTGGAAATTTTGACTTTTTGTTGACTTTGTTGATTCTTGATGATAAAGTTTGATATTTTTGAATGTCTTGATGATTCTTGATCTTTGAAATTCAATGTTGACCAAGAAGTCAAAGTTTGACTTTTTGTGTGATTGTTGACTTTTCATCAATTGATCTAAATTTCAACTATCAATCCCTTGATCTCTAGAAATGATTTGAGCCATGAAATTAGGTCAAGATATTGTGTATGAGCCCTTGAGATCATGCTTCAAGCCATTAGTTCATGTACTAGGTCAAAAGTCAATGATCAGTCATTCTCAATCAAAACCCTAATTTTGCCAATTTTACCTCTTTGATGATTTGAGTGCTTTCCTTGAGGAATTATGATCAACCATTGATCAAATGATGAATATCACATAAAAATGTTTATGTTGGCAAAAAATCTTGAAGTTTGACTATATTTTGACCATAGTTGACTTTTGACCACAATTGACTGTATGTTGGTAAAATGTTGATGAGGAATTATGATTTTTAGTCATCTGAGCAATTGACTGAGCAAATTTGTGATGCAAGACTTGAAACTTGGTATGAGAATTATTGGAGACTTATGATGAAAAATTGAAGTCACTTGAGGCATTAGAAGTCCAATGTTCCTTGATAAAACCAAAACCATAATTGTGGACGCAGTGCTTAGGAGGTGAACTTGTCTGATCAACTCTTGAGAATCCTTGAGCATTTGGGAACTTTTGTGAGAAATGTCTAGAAGAAAAGGGAGGTAAAATTTTAGGGTACAACAGTGTGGCTTTAATCCAAAGGATGGGAATTCTATATTGACTTTATCATGTCAAGTGTTAGCTTCTTGTTTGGTTAGATCTTTCTTTACCTTCGCTTTTACTTTGCGTTTTAGGATAGCCCTTCATATCTTGCCCATCTTCTTTAATTTTCAAAATCTTCTCCATCCCTTTCAAAACCTTCTTGTTTTCACACTTAAACCACTTTCAATAAAAACCTTTACTTTGTCAAGTGCATTTTCAAAATCTTTTTCTTAATCAAACTCTAATCTATGTAATAAAAGTTGAACCTTTTTTCTTCTAAGACTAAAAAATGCAAAACCTCACTTCAAACTTTTCATCATTTGGCTTTTGACTTTAAAACATTTTCTTAAAGATTAGATGTGAGTCATATCTATGGTTGAGATATAACTCTCCCATGTCCATAACCTTGATTAATATGATATTGAATATTTTCCACTTGAAGGGGTTAATGGAATACCTGTTGAGTTATCCAGGTTGGAGCCCTCCTTTCACTTATGATGCAAAGGTCCATCACTCACATGTCTATGGATAATTGGTTGAGTATTCTCCCTAAGATGATGAAATGTCTCTTCTCTTAAAATTAACCAACAAAAAATTTTTGTTCTTTTTTAGAAGAACTACGTGGTTCTGATTTCATCATTGCACTTTGGTGGTACGTATGCACGAGGCTCTCGAAGTCTCGCCGGATCAAAAAAATTTAAAAACATTTCTTTTCTCATCTCCACAAACTTTTTGCAAATAACTATTTTTAGTCAAAATACACAGATTTTCAAAGAGGTTCTTGTTGAGTATCATAGATGTTTATGGTGTTAATACCTTCCCTTTTCATAACCAACCCCTTTCCTAGATCTCAGTTTTATTAGTTTTTGTTAAAAACCATCTTTGGATTTTATTCGCTCTTTTCCCATTTGTTTAGAAACAATAAAGTGTGGTGGCGACTTTCACTTTGTGAGTTAAGTTAATCAATAGCTTAAACTCAACTTTTCACCTCTACAGTAAGGTAACACCCAGAATTGTGCATTTAGGTATGGTGAAGTTGACAAGCAGTGTTACAGAAGACATCAAAGAAGGGCGGAAGTTAAATTTGGGATTAATTGATCGCTTGGTGTTAATTAATCAAGGTAAATAAGTGGACTTTAGAGTTGATGAGAATAGAACCATGAGGTTTCGGGACAGAGCTTGTGTGCCTAGTGTGCCAGAACTTAGAAAGATAATTTTGGAAGAGAGTCACATAACTAGTTTGAGTATTCATCTTGGAGCCACTGAGATGTATCAAGACCTTAAGAAAAAAATTTGGTGGCCAGGAATGAAGGATCTCATGGAGTTTGTTTACGCTTATTTGACTTGACAGATGTCGAATATTAAGTATCATAAGTCGTTTGGAATGATGCAATTGTTGAGTATTCCTGAATGGAAGTAGGATAGTATCTTTATGAATTTTTTGACAAGGTTGCGAAAGACTACTAGAGGAAGTGATTCAATTTAGGTTGTGGTGGATAGAGTGACTAAGTCGGCTCATTTCATTCCAATAAATATCAATTTTCCATTGTAGAAGTTAGCAGAGATCTACATCATTGTGATCTACATCATTGTGATTATGAAGTTGCACGAGAGTTTGTCGAGTATTATTTTGGATAGAGATATGAGGTTCACGTCGAGGTTTTTGGAGATCTTATAGGATGCCTTGGGAACCATGTTGAGGCTTAGTTCTTCCTACCATCTGCAGAAGGACGGTTAGATAGAGAGAACTATTCAGTCTTTAGAAGATTTATTGAGAGCTTGTGTCTTAGAGAAAAGAGGTGCTTGGGACAGGTACTTGTTGTTGATTAAGTTTACTTACAATGAAATTTTTCATTCTAGTATTGGAATGGATATTTTTGAAGCTTTGTATGGTGAAAGGCGTAGGACACCTTTGTGTTGGTATAAATCTGGTGAAAGTGTTGTGTTGGGGCTTCATAAATTTAAGATGATTCAAGAGAAGATGAAGGAATCGCAGAGCATACAAATGAGTTATCATGATAAGTGGAGTAAGACTATTGATTTTCAAGAGGGTGACCATGTGTTTTTGAGAGTCACTCTGGTGACTGGTGTTGGTCATGCGCTGAAATCTTGAAAGCTTACTCCTCATTTCATTGTTCCTTATCATATTATCCAGAGAGTCAGAGTTGTTGCATATCGAGTTACCTTACCACTGAATATTTCAAACTGTCATGAAGTCTTTCATGCGTCTCAGCTTCAAAATCATATTCCTGATTTGTCTCATGTGATCCAATTGGATGATGTGCAAGTGAGAGATAATTTGACTGTTGAGGCATCACCCTTGCGGGTCGAGGATCAGGAGGAGAAGAACTTGAGAGGTAAAAGGATTTCTCTGGTGAAGGTAGTGTGGGGAGGACCTGCTGGAGGTAGCATGACATGGAAGCTGGAGAGTAAGATGAAGGGGCCGTATCCTGAGTTGTTCTCTTTAGGTAATTTTTGATAGCGAAAATCCTTTTAAGTGGGAGAGAGTTGTAACACCCCAATTTTATTTTAATAGTATTATTATTATTTTAATATTATTATTATTTTTTAATTATTTTATTCTAAAGCTTTATATTATTATTTTAGAGTGTTAGAATAATTTAATTAATTTAATTGGTATTTCTGGGAATTATTTGGGTTTAGTGAAATTATTAAAAATTCATTTAATTAATTTGAATAATAGAGATAATAGAGAAAATTATAGATTGGTGTTATTTTAATTAAATTAGAATAATATATAATTTAAATAATAAAATAATAAAAATTAGATTTTAGAAAATAGAAAGAATAAGAGTGTAAGGAGAATTTAAGGGTGAGAGAAGAATTGGGATAATTGGTTTAATATAAATAGAGAAGGGTGAGATGAGAAACGGAGTTGTTAGTACATGTTTTGGGGAAACAAAGGCTGAAGAAAGAGAGATCTAGGGAGAGTGTTTGGAATGAGCAGAGAGATAATTCCAAAATCCAAAAGCTTCATCGGTCGGCAAATTTTGACGTAAGGGAGGAAATTATTCACATGTGAGAGTTTAGGCAGTCGGATAGTGATGGATCCTTACCCTCATATCTCATTCTTCTTGATTATCTGTGTATGTTTGTATGTTTGTGGCCAAAGAAGGTTTTGCCAAAACCTTTTGAGGCAATTATTGTGATTACTATTTCAATTATTTTACTTGATTATTATTGACCTGTTGTGGAACATGTTGTTGCTTTTTGGTATGGCTGAATTAACTTAATGAACAAATGTTAGTTTATTGTGTTTTTGGTCGGTTAGGTTCCAATGGGGCAAAGAGTCGATAGGTTGTAAAACTTAAAAAAATGTCAAAAAATATCTCAAATGGAAATTTTTAGAAAAAATTGAAAAATTGAATCGAGTCGGGGGGAGAAGTTTCATCAAAATCAGAGGCGGTGAGAGCCGCGCTAGATTGGCGGTAATATAAGTCGTGCTTGATCGATAATGTCGTGATTCCATGCCTGATCGGCGGTGCACTGATAGCACAGGTGGGCCGAGACTTAGCGATAAGGGTGCACACAGGTAGGTGAATGGTCGATAGGAATCGTGTGATAGATGGTTGTTGGTCGAAGATGGCGGGTTTTGCGATCCAGTCTGGTGAGTTTTTGAGTAATTTTAGTCCGGTGACTGTTTATTGCTCTTTTGACGAGTTTAGAGTCATATTTTTATTTGTTTAGAGTTCTTTGACATGTTTAGAGTTGGAGTTAAAGGTATATGACACTTTAGAGTTAAAGTTAAGTCATATTATAACTTGTTAAAGGCTGCCAAGTTATTGAAGTCAAATAAATTGAGTTATTAAGTAGTTTAAAGTAAAGTTATTAAGTTGTTTAGAGTTATGAGTTGACCATGTTGATCTTGTAAAGGTTATGGATTTAACTATTACAATGTTTGAAATTTTGGAACTTTAAAACAGATGTTAAGACTGATGTCCCAACACCAAACACAATGTCAAGATAGATGTTAATACATCTATTCCTGATACAACAATTTCCAGAAGATGAATTATGCAGAAAAAAATAAATTGCTGAAAAATAAATAACACAGTTAATTATTAACCTAGTTCGCTGCAACATCACATACTCTGGGGGATACCAAGCCAGAAAGAAAACCCATTATGATAGTATTAGTTCAAATCTAAACAATCCTAGTTTACAACTTGATCTTACTAGTTGATCAGAACCTCCAAGGTGGCCGTATGATGATCTTCGATCGGGTTGTGATGTCGAGGAGGAAAAAGGGGATTGTACCTATAAGGCACTCCGACGATCAAGTAAGAATGGGAGCAAAGAGATACAAGCAAAGTGTTAAGGTATTAGTGGTGAATAGTGAATATTCGATACCTGGCCCTCATATGTGTGAGGGTTTATATAATGCCCCTGGCATATGGCAATTGGTTCTTGTTTTTAGGCTTGGATATGTGGGTCCGCAAAAAAAGGTAACTTCTAGGACTTGGTCATATCGGGCAGGTGTGCCCGTAACTAGCCTTTAGATCCGAGGAGGGGGTAGGTTACAAGCAGCAATCTGGTCCATTCCTGGTTGTCTGCACATCTTGAGGCCGGGCAGACTAAGAGGTGCTCGTCGATCATCTTGGGTTAGCGTTGGCTTAGGAGGGAAAAGGATCGATGTTGCCCGACAGAGAACCGGGGCGATTCGGCCCATGGGTGTACAGATCGTACCGAAAGAAAGGTTAATGTGGGGCCCACTCTGGCTATCGGGCCAGTCCAGAATAGTAGCCCCCCAAGTCGTTGCTTCCGGGTACATGAGCAATGACTTTAACACCTGCTCGTGAGACGGGGCACGTCTTATGAGAGAATGAGTGTCGCCCGTTGCGCCTTCCTCACGGGGATATGAGGAGTTGTTCGTTAGGATCCTTGAACTTGAAGAGGTAGCATGTTTCGGGTAGCATGATGGAAAAGGGGTGCAATGATTGCCTAGGGACTAGGGTGTAATGATGATGACCCTAGGGTTTCCCAGGCGTGTGTCTCACATGCGCGGATGGTCTCATCTATAAATACAAGAGGTGTAGGGAGGTATATTTTTTCGTTCTCTCTTCCAACTGCTCATAATTGCTCGCCTGTCGACCACTGTCGTTTCTTGAGATTTGTTGCTCGATGCTGCTATTTCCAGCCTTCCTTCTCCTTTAACTGGTAAGATTTCAATTTTTCATTGTCGTTTGCCTTCAGTAGTTCAAATTTTCATGATTTTCTTCTTAGAAATGCATGCGGCTAGGGTTTAGGATTCTGTCTGTTAGGTCGTTCTTGGAGAGTGTTGGTGGTAGATGGTGGTTCTGTAGTTTAGAATCTCCAAAACTACCATGGATCCTCCCTGTACATTTCATGATGTGTCGTAGATGATTCTTTAGGGCCTAGGGATCTTCCTCAAACTTCATCCTGTTTATGCACCTTAGTGAGGGTTTTGGTCGAGGACATGATCCTCGTTTCCCAATACCCTTTCACTTAATTAGCGGTGTAAGGGTAGTTCTGGAATTGATGTCGAACTCATCTTCATCCTCTGCATTTCAGGTACTATGGACGACAACTCCCGAGTTGACCTCTCGAGCGAGTCTTTTGGATCTTCACGAAGTTCTTCGCACGAAGCGAGTAGCTCATCGAACATTCTGGAGATTTCCGGGGACGAACTGGATCGGCCGAAACAACAAGTGGGGGGAGGTGATGTGGAGATGGCCTCCACTGATCAAGGTTGCTTGTTTCCCCCTGGGGATGAAGAGGATCTGCGGGCTTGGGACGCGAATGATCATTGGGACTGGCCCTCTTATTTCTTCGAGCATTAGGATGATGTTTTTACCGAGGTTTACACCCAAGAGGAAGGAAACCGGGGAGAATGGTCGTTGTATATTCTCGGGAAAGAGAGTAGGATCTTCTTAAAATATGACATAAGGTGGATTCCCATGTACGACATCGTGTTATGGAAATGGGTCTTCGGCTCCCCTTCTCTGATTTTGAGGTGGCCGTATTCAGGCATCTGCGGCTGGCTCCTTCCCAACGTTATCCGAACAGCATCGCATTCATGAGAGCGTTCAAAATCTTTTGTGATTATCTGAAAATAGGGACTACAATTCCCTTGTTCTTCTACTGCTTCCATCTCCAAAGGAGAGAGATTGACGGCAAGTGGGGATGGGTCGCTTTGAAGCAAGGCAACAGGAAGTCGTTCAAAGCCTATCTGGAGTCCATCTGTCACTTCAAGGATAAATATATATTGGTGCATCCTTCCTCAAGAAAAGCGATGCTGAATGTTTTTAGGACCGTACTGGTGTGTGACAAGGATGGTGTCCTCCGTTTAAATGAGCTGGGAGACCCTATGGTCAAACTGGTCTACAAATTCCCGTTCCAATGGACGAGGAAGCACTTCGATAACAAATTAGGTTCCTACTTCTGGAGCGAGGGGGAGCTCGGTGTCAAGGACCAAGAGAGCTTCTCCGTCCTGACTGCCTTCATGGCCCGGATCTCTCGTGTCCAACGAGTAGGCCAGGGAGGCAAGCATGTGATCGATAATAATGGGGAGGTTGTATATGAGCCAGGCCTCATAATCGTTAAAGATCTCCTTGAGAGCGAGGATCCCTTCAAGTATTTGGGTACTTATGTTTTGAATGGTTACATGCGGTCGTCGTTTTTTTTTAATCCTCGTTTGCTAACTATGATTCTTGTTTGTTTGTTTTGTAGATAGCATGAATCCCGCCCAAGAGCGCATAGCCAAGACTCTTGCTGCTAGAGTGAAGAAGGCTCAAAAGGACGCTCAAACTGGCTCGGGGGTCGCTCCTACTTCAGGGTCGGGCGATTTGTCTTCGGGCCAAGCTATGGTTGCTCTCTCTCCGTCCCTTGTATCCTCGAAAGTGAAAAGGCCGCATGCCGGGGGAAGTGTCAATCTGACGGGTGAGAAGGGGAAAGGGACGTACGACCTACCCCATTGCTGACTGGAGAAAGCTTTCTTCGAGGGTGCAACTCTTCACCTTCCTCTGGCCGAATCCCTCTATCTCGAGGATTTGGGCCACCCGGAGAAGAGGGTGATGCTGGCGCAGGATGTTGGGGGTTTAATGAGGATTCTGGAGATGGCTGTTACTTATATCTATGTGAGTTCTTCGCAGGAGGCAGAGTTGAAGAACCTTCGAGCTAAGCTGGCCGTGAGAAAGAAGGGGCGGATCAATGAGGAAGAGGCCCGGAGAATATCTGAGGAAGAGTTAGGGAGACTCTCCGAGGAGTGCAGGATCATGTTGCTCAAAAAGAAAGACCTTGAGGAGAAGGTAGCGGCCTTGGCTGCCGAAGTTACGCCCACCAAAGATGATCCAGAGGACACCAAAGATTTAAAGACTCAGGCTGAGCTTGTTGCTCGTTTTCAACTGGAAGTGGACGATGCCCAAGCTGCCTCTGAGGGGAGTTTCGAAAATATGGTGAAGCAAATGCACGTGCTCAACCTCGGGGTTGAACTCAACACCTTAGGTATGGGGGTTAACTATTACGTGTCCACTGGAAAGATTCTGGTCCCCGACTACCTTAAAGATTTTGTTGCTCAACCTACCGGGAGTCCTGCCCAATTATCGCCCGTGTCGAGGAAGAGACCGAAGGGTGACTTCTAGTTGTTTTATTTTATTCTAACCAGCGTGCCGCATTGCTATAATTTTGTTTCTCTGGGCCATTACGCGTTTATGTAATTTCTGAACAAGCATGGTCTTTGTGGCCACAAATTATTCTTTTGGATGGGGCGTCAAGGGCCTCCGTTGTTGTAATACTCGTACAATAGCGACCTTAATGGTCATTTTTATTAATTGTTACAAGTATTTAATTAGTGTTTGCATGTTCGATTCTATACTCGTTCGTTCGGGACATTTTTTATTTTGCTAAGAGTTTGTAGCAGGGATTTACTCGTTTGGTTTGTATGTTCGCCAGTGTGGGGAAACTGGTCGAACGGCCAGGGTGAATACCGGGAAAGGGCCGGAACCCAGGTCTTGTTTCGAGAGACCTGGGCTCAGCGGTGTGAACTTCCCGTCGCGAGCCGGGCGTTCTACCATCATGGAATGAGGATGATGGAGCTCGATCGAGTTATCCATGTAAGGTTGAGGATGCGCTCGTCACAAAAGCGGATCTTCGCCCCTTCAAGATGTTTTGGGTGCTATGCTTGTACCTAGGCATGCACGCGTGGTCGGGCCTTAATGAGTTTGTCTTGTTAATAGAACTCGTCGACTGCTCAATGTTTTTAACAGTAATATTATTTTAGCTTTTCAGTGTTCCATGATCGAATGAGTTGTTCCCCTTGTAAGTTTTCCAAGTAATAGGCCTCGGTCCCCATTTTTGCGTAGATGCGATAAGGGCCTTCCCAGTTTGCTGCGGGCTTGCCTTCGCGAGATTCTTAGTGATTTCTTCTTAAGACAAGGTTGTCGACCTCAAGGTCTCATTGTATGACCTTGGCATCGTAGCGCATGGGTATCTTTTATTTGAGCAAGGCCTCTCGTAGGGCCGCTCCTGTTCTAATCTCTTCCACTAGATCTAATTCCTCCCGAAGGGTGACGACATTCATCTCTTTGTCTTGGGGAGCTTCTATTCGCCTGGAGGGTTCCTAAAACTCTACATAAATGACGGCATCCATTTTGTAGGTTAGTCGAAAAGGAGTTTCTCCGATTGACGAATATGTTACTGTTCGATATCCCCTGAGTATGCTGTGCAACTCCTCGACCCACCTCTTCTTGGTTTCATCTAATCTTCGCTTAAGTCCTCAGAAAATTACCCTATTTGCAGATTCGGCTTGGCCGTTCATCTTGGGGTGCTCGATAGAGGGGAAGTGTTGGGTGGTGCCTAGCTTGGCGACGAATTTTTGAAAGGCGTGATCAGTGAACTGAGTACCGTTGTCGGTGACTATTGCTTGTGGAATGCCGAATCGAGCAAGGATATTTCTTTTGTAGAAGTGGAGGCCGTTTTGGGCCGTAATTTTGGCCAGATCTTCGGCCTCTATCCATTTTGTGAAGTAGTCGACCGCTACGATCGAATATTTATTTTGATTGGTCCCTACCACAAATAGGCCGAGAGGTCCAATTCCTACCAGGCGAAGGGCCAAGGAGAGGGGAGAGACTTGAGCTCGTTAGGCGGAGCTAGATGCATGTCTGCATGTCGTTGGCATTTGTCGCATCTTTTTACGTGTTCATTTGCATCTTGCTGCATGGTGGGCCAATAATATTCTACTCGTAAAGCTTTTCTGGCGAGGGATCTTCCACCTAGATGTTGGCCGTTAATCCCCTCGTGGATTTCGAGATAGATAAGATCTACGTTGTATTGATTGGCGCATTTGAGGATGGGAATGGAGAATCCTCTCCTGTATAGTTTTCCTTCGACTAAAACATACGAGAAAGCTCTATGTATGACGACGACGACTTCTTTAGAATCGGAGGGAAACTTTCCTTTTGTGAGGTAATCGTGTATGGGGGCCATCCAGCAGTCGCTATCCCCTATGGCGAATACTTCTAATGTTTAAGGGGGTTTCTGGGTGCTTGGTCGGGGAAGGATTTCTTGAATCTCCGACTTGTTTCCTCCCTTCTTCTTCATGCTTACTGATTTGGATAGGACGTTCGCGGGGGAAATACTTCACGTCTACCAATTTAAATCTCTTCTTTCTTGGAACAGGGCCCAATATTCAGCGAGTTGGTCATTTTGACCCGATATTCCCCTCGGACTTGAGACGCAACTAGATGAGAGTCGGTGAAGATCTTAACTTACTCAGCTTCCAGATCTTCGGCCAGTCGTAAGCCTGCCAAGAAAGCCTCGTATACGGCCTGATTGTTAGAGGTTAGGAAAGATAATGTGAGGGAGACCTCGATTAGGGTCCCTTCTTCATTTTCTAATATGATGTCAGTGCCGCTCCCTTTTGAAGTGGAGGCGTCGTCGACGAAGATTATATAACAGCGCGATCCGCCGGGGTCTGCGAGCAAAGTCATTTCAGCCACAAAGTCGGCCAAGGCCTGAGCCTTGAGGGATTTTCTTCTCTCGTATTAGATTTCAAATTCGGAGAGTTCTAAGGACCATTTCAACATTATGTCGACCATTTTCGGTCGTTCAAGCAGCTGCTTTATTGGCTGATCCATTCGGACGACTATGGTGTGGGCCAGGGAGTAGTGTCTAAGCCTCCTCACCGTATTAACGAGGGCTAGATCTACCTTTTCGATTTGTTGATATCTTACCTTCGGACCTTGCTCATGAAATAAATTGGGCTTTGTCCCTCTGGAGTTTCTCTAATCAGTGTCGCGCTTATTGCCTCAGAGGCTATGGTCAGATAGAGGTAGAGGACCTCGTCTTTCTCAGGTCGAGAAAGGATGGGTGGCTATGATACCGCTCGTTTTAAGTGAATGAGGCCTCATTCGCATTCGGGCGTCCATTCAAAGGCAGTTTCCTTGCAGGGGAGCTTGAATAGGGGAAGCGCCTAATGGGCGGATTTTGCCATGAATCGAGAGAGAGAAGTGAGCATGTCGTTTAGGATTTGTATGGACTTTTTCGAGGTGTGTGTTGGAAATTCATAAAATTCCCGACATTTGTCGGGGTTTTCTTCAATTCCTTGTTCCGTTAGGTAGAATCTGACGAACTTGCCTCCCCGTACGCCAAAGGTACATTTTTCCTAGTTGAATCGCATTCATCACTTTCGGGCCTGCTCGAACACTTTCTTTAAGTGGGGGGCATGGTCGACCTCTTATGTGGATTTGGCGATCATGTCTTCCATATACACTTCAATCATGTCTCATATCTCGCTACGGAAAACTTTGTTCATCATGCGCTGATATGTAGCGCCCGTGTTTTTTAGGCCGAAGGGCATTTTGTTATAGTAATAGTTGCCCGATTCGGTCATGAAAATGGTTTTTTTTCCAGCTTTCGCCATTGGGATCTGGTTATAATCAGAATATGCATCCATAAGTGATAGCAATTTGAAATCAGCCGCGTTGTCGACCAGTTTGTCAATATTGGGGAGGGGATAAGCATCTTTTGGACAAACCCGATTGAGATTAGTATAATCAATACACACGCGCCAATTTCCATTATATTTTTTCACAAGAACTACATTTGAGAGCCAGGTTGTGTACTGGGCTTCAGAAATAAAATGTTCCTCTAAGAGGTCTTTTACAGCTAGTTCTGCAGCCTCCGCATTTTCGGAGGACTGTTTTCTCCTACGTTGGGCGACCGCCTTGAGGGAAGGATCTATAGTCAAGTGATGGCATGGGGTTTCTATATCTAATTAGGGAATCTCAGCTGCACTTCAGGCGAATAGGTCAGCATTTTCCCTTAGCCAAGTCTTGAGTTTCCTTTTTGCTAAGTCGGGGAGGTCTGCTCCTATCTTCACTCCTCTAGTGGGATCCTTTCCAAGGGGAACAAGCTCGAAGTCATTGTCCGGGATTAGTCATTCGTGACTCGAGAGTTCATCGCGATCTATAGAGGGGGTCGAACCTTCGCCTTCTACTATAGGCTATGTTCCCTTATTTTTGAGCTCGACACGATCTTCCTTGGAGAAGCGGCTGTCGAGGTCGATGGTGACGACCCTCGACAGTGGCTTAACTTCTTCAGAGTTGGAGGGTAGTGCGGCCCCGATAGTCGTTCAAGGTTGAACATTGATGGAATTGAGGCCCATGGCTAAAGCTTAAAAAACACCTTCTTGCTGCTTGGATATCCCCGTGGAGGGTGGCGACCAAACCTTCAGTGGTGTAGTACTTCATCTTAAGGTGCACGGTGGAGGGCACTACGATCAGTTTGGAGAGAATGGGCCTTCCAAAGATGCATTGGTAAAGATACGGGAAGTCTATTACCAGAAATTGGATCTTGATGGCTCTGGCCGTCACCCCTCTCCCGAAGGTGACGATCATCTTGACATATCCCCAGGGGTTTTGTGCTGGGCCCATTAAAGCCATAAAGGTCTGATCCTACATACGGGGTCAGATGGCTCTCGTTCAACTACATAGTGGTGAACAACTGGGAGTACATAATGTCTACCAAGCTTCCCTGATCGACCAAAATACGCCGCATGTCAAAATTCGCCATGCGAACCCTAATGAGCAGTGGGATGGTCGAGTTGGAGGCCCTGCACGACAGTTATTCCCTAAAGAAGGACAGGAGGTGAGAACCTACTCGGAATTATTCTAGTGTGGCATCCATGTCGGAGTTGGCCTCGGTCAGTTGGTCAAATCTCCTCTTGACAGATCTCACCATGTGTCTGTTAAATCCCTCGCTGGAGATGACCATAGCGGCGGGGAATGACTCCCAATAATTGTGGGAGGAGAAGTATAAAGGAACGCCCTCCATGTACGGGAGGTAGAATTCTTCTGGCCGCGTGACGCTCATGGTGACTGATATGGCGTTGATGTCGGGGGAATCCATACCCTCTTCGATATTCTTGGCTTCTGAAGCCTCTTCACGGGCGGACTCTTTCTTTTTATATAGTTTAAGGTGCCCGTATCGAATCAATATTTTGATTTCATCCTTGATATGGATGTGTTGTACCCAAATTTTTGCCCCTAAGATTCCTCTATCATCTCATATCATCACAATGCAACTAGATCACAAACTAGGGTTAGGGGTTTTTGTCCTACTGCATCCTGCCTCTAGGTTTGCCTATGAGAATCACTAAGCATCTTGAAGCACCTTGAAGCACCTTGAATTTTGTATCTTTGTATATGTATGCTTTTAACTAACCTCAAAATGTGTATATTTTATTTCTTGGAACATCATATTGTAGGTAATGGCACAATTGCAGTCATCTCACCATCTCCTAGCACAGAGGATCAAAACTAGGGTTTCAATTTTAATCAGGAGATCTTTGGATTTTTGGGCAATTCTTGATCCCATACTTCTCTACATAGTCATGAGCATCTATCATTGGAAGCTTTATCATCAACTTTGGCTTGAAAGGATTCAATTGATGAAAAAGGGTAAAATGGTCATTTTGTCAGAAGACAGTCAAAATCAATTGTTTACCAAGTGAACTTTTGGTCAACCATCAATTCAATATCCCTATTCTCATATTTCATGGTCAATAGTGGAAAAAATATCAAGAGGGAGTGTGAATTGGAGATAACTTGTCAAGGAAGTTATTTGAAGTTTTGAAATTTTTCTAAGTATCCATAGGGCTGAATTTTGATTGGCTACAACTTTCTCAATTTTTATTGAAAATGTGCAAACTTTATATGCCTAGAAAGAGGATGAAAAATTCTCCAACTTTGTAGGAGAGGCCACAAGTCCAAAAAATGAAAGTAAAAAAACATTTATGAAGCTTGGAAGTTTTTGACACTTAGTGAAATTTTGGTTAAAAATGCAAAAATCTGACTTCTTCATGTCCATTTTTGAATGACCATTTAGACTTAAATCAAAAAGTTGGAAACATGAAAGTTGAAGATTGAAGTTTTCTCTTCATTTTTCATTAAAGAACCATCTCAAATGTTTAAGTGTAGAGAAATATATGGTAATTAGGATTTTGAGCTGAAATCTGAATTTTAGCCCAGCACAAGGCAAGTCACGCGCGCTAAGAAGGAATTTCATCAAACATGTTGTGGGCGCGCATTCGTCATCAAGTTTTTATGAGAAATATTAATTATTTTGAAAAATGTCCAACATCAATGATCAATCCCTAAATTTGAGGAACAATTTTACTTCAGAAAGTTTCTCCAAATTCTCCCTAAATTTTGAGATATAATTGAAAGAAGAAGGCATCATGCAAGTTGAAATTTTTGCCCAGCAAGGCCTCACGCGCGCGATGCAAGCCCAGTCAGGCAAGGAATTTTATCAAACAGTTTGTAAGCACTTGTTCATGGCCAAATATCTCATTGATTCAAGCTTCATTTTGAAAAAGTTTGAACATGAAAGTTGGAGTATGAAGTGTCCTCTTCATTTTTTATTCAAAGTTTATGACATTTCATGTATCATATAGGAAGATATAAGGAGGTAAAGAATTGCTCATGAAAAAGTTAAAATTTCATGAGAGTGCATGGATTAATTTTATGTCAACCAACTCCTAACATGCCAGCTCATACCCTAGCCCTTCTCACTCATCTAAAATGCACGTTTTTGCACTCTCAAACAACATAAAATGTAGCATGCCTCTCACTACTCATTTTCTTATTTTCCCTCACTCTCTTATCTCTTCACTTTATATAAAGCCATGAGATTCAACAAGTGAAAGGGTTGGAAGGTTGCAAATCATAAGTAGCAATCTATTCTCTCTCTCTCTACAACCCGACTCTCAAGAATCTCGAGAATCTTAGGGTTTTAGACTTTACTTTTATCTTGTACTTGGGATTATTGAAACTTGGAATCTATTTTGAAGTTATAATAATTTTTTTCAGTATTTCAAATGTGTTATTACTTTGATATTTGAAATAATAATAAAATAAATCATGTGCATTGCACATTATGCATCATATTGTACATATTTCTTGCATTTTTTGTACATATCCAGGTGCCTTACTTGTCTTCTTTACTTCGTTAAGCAAGTTATCTCACCACTATAATACTCGGGCTAATTTCAGAAGGAAGATGGACAACTTAGAACAATAGAATTACGAGCTGTGCGATGAAGTTTCTGCTCTGAAGGCCTGTATGGCCAATCTTACTGCTCTAATGGAATCTTTGGTGGCTACTCAGAATCAGCCACCAATTGCTCAAATTCAACAGACAATGGTTACTACTGAAGCTCTGGTTGTTCCTGTGTCTGCTACTCCAGTTGTTTCTAAGAATCACATGCCTCAAGGTTATCCATGGGGAATTCCAGAGAACTGTGTTCCTGAAGGTTTCAATCTTGGTCCTCAAGCTACTCTAGTTGTTCAGACCATTGTTACTCCTGCACCTCCTTCGGTGAATGTTGTGCCATTTGTTAATGACGAAGCTTATCGTCCTTTTCTTCCAGCAAGTGAAGGCTTGGGTATGTATGATCGAATGGATGATTTTCAAGATCAATTTGACAAGATGCAGAGGGAGATGAAGGCCCTCAGAGGAAAGGAATTGTTCGGGAAGAATGTGAATGATTTGTGCTTGGTCCCGAATGTAAAGATACCTACAAAGTTTAAGGTTCCGGAATTCGAGAAGTACAAGGGAAACACTTATCCCCGTGCTCATCTTGTGATGTATGTAAGAAGAATGTCTACCCACACTGATGATCAGCGTCTGCTGATTCACTTTTTTCAGGATAGTTTGACTGGTGTTGCGTTGAAGTGGTACATAAGTTTGGACAGTGCCAATATTCATACTTTCAACAACTTGGGAGAAGCATTTATCAGACAATAAAAATACAATATGGACATGGCGCCTGACCGTGATCAACTCAGGGCCATGGTACAATATGACAGTGAATCATTCAAAGAATATGCACAGAGATGGCATGGGGTAGCCGCCCAAGTGATTCCTCCAATGGAAGAAAAGGAGATGACTAAAATTTTCCTGAAGACTCTGGGTGCTTTCTACTATGAGAGGATGGTAGCTAGTGCGCCAAGTGACTTTACTGAAGTGGTGGGGATGGGTATCCGTTTGGAAGAGGCTATAAGAGAGGATCGTCTAGCGAAAAGAGAAAGTTCCGGAAGTACGAAGAAGCCATCATATGGGTTTGCCAAAAATAAGGAAGGAGATACAAATGTTGTTATGCAAGAGAGAAAGGCTAATCCCCCTATAATAAATTATCATTGTCATCAATAGATCGTCTTAGTAACTCTAGTTGTTGGTGTACCTCCAACCACCATTGCTTATCAGAGACCATCCGATCAGGGGAATCAAGGGTATAATCAGAAGAGGGAGAATTATGACCCTATCCCTATGAGCTATGCAGAATTACTCCTGGAGTTAATTCAAAAGTAGTTGGTTCAGACCAGGCCACCTCCTTCTATACCATCACAGTTGCCTTGGTATTATAAGGTAGACCAAACATGTGCTTTTCATCAGGGAGCACCAGAGCACAATGTTGAGAACTACTATCCTTTGAGAACCGAAGTACAAAAATTGGTGAGGACTGGTATCTTATCCTTTAAAGATGTTGGAACGAATATGAAAGATAACCCTCTGCCAAAGAATGGGGTAGAAATGCTGTAAACATGGTGGCTGGTTGTCCAGGCGACTTCTGGATTTTCGATATTAATTTGGTTAGAGGAGATTTTGTAAAAATGCATGTTAACCTCTGCGAGTTTAGTTACTATACTCATGACCATGTCAGTTTTGGTATTTTCAGCATAGATATACAAGGTTATGACAAGATAAAGGCTAATTTGTAAGAGATGATGGATGAGGGCCTCATCCATATAATCAGGCCTAGGGCAGAGTATGAGGAGGAAGTAAATATGGTTTCTGGATGTTCAAGAGAGTTCAGAATCTTTGATGTGGAATATATGAATGATGACTTGGTGCAGTTGCATGTTACCTTCTGCCATATGGAAGGTCAAAAAAGGTACCATTATGGATCTTCCCTGATCTGTTGCAGAGATTCACGCAGTTGTTCCATTGTGAGAAAAGGTATTCAGTTACTGTTGGACAATGGTACCTTCAAGGTTTCGGGAAATAGGGATGATTTTGTTAATATGATTGAAGTTTGTACGGATGAGACTACGTCAGATGATGAGTATGAATCTGTAGATGAGTTCTTCTCCTCAGATGAAGATATGTTTTCCCGAGATGACTCTGTAGTGACTGAATGTGTTGAAGAGGGAGTAAATGTTATTGTACCTTGTTTTGGTACACCCACCCCTTTTGAAGTTGAATATCATGGCAAGCTAACTATTGCTCCATTGGTGATTAGCTTGCCAGGTCCTGTTCCTTACAAGTGAATCCAATGGCTTAGTCTTAACATTTATACCGCTACAGAAAAAATGGCGACTTCACTGGGGACAATGGGATTACAAACCCGATACCGCACCTTATGCCAATTGGTATCATCTTCAATATACAAAAATCATGCGCATACCAGCGAAAACGACCTGAGAGAACCTTCCTGGAGAGAACAAAACTTCCCAAAATTACTAGAGTTCGTCCATTCCTGAGGTCACCACTTTTGTTTTCCTCTTGATTCATAAAGTCTAAAGTAAAAGTAATTTGTAAATTCTTTTCGAAAAACAATTTTTTTATTTAATATTTTCGCTTTGAAAATTACTATCAATAATAAATGAAGTCTTTGTAGGCAGAATAAAATAAGAATTACAAAGAATTGGATAGAAGCTCAAACTTTATTAATAGAATGGTAGTCTGCGAATGGTGAGACTCCACAGATGATTACAAAGCGTAAAATGGTAATATATAATGGAAAAGATACATTTAAATACAATGACCACTATTCCCTCGAACAACTTTGAAATCCTGAGCAGCAGCTTCTGTTGAAGTATGGTGAGGATCCAAGAAGATTTTTGCTTCAATAATAAAGTCTTGTCTGATGTAGTTACTTGCCAAAAAAGTCCCTAGCTTTTTCCTAAGCTGCCCTTGCGGGTTTTTAACTTAGCGGGAAAATTTATTTTGTTTATGTCTCTAATTTTTGCCTAGACCTCCCTTTCGGGTTTTCGGCCTACCGAGACGCTCCTTTTTGCCTAAGTCGCCCTTTCGCGTTTTTAACTTAGCGAGCTGTTCTTTTATTTCTTTAGGCGAAGTATTTCTTGACTGCATCAGCATTCATGGGATGTGGGAACTCCTCGCCATCCATAGTTTCAAGAATTAATGCATCGCCAGAGAAGCCTTTCTTGACAACATATGGGCCTTCAAAATTGGGAGTCCACTTTCCCATAGAATCAGCGTTAAAAGACATGATCTTCCTGAGCACGATACCACCTTCTCTGAATTCACGAGGTTTTACCTTCTTATCAAATGCTTTCTTCATTCTCTTCTGATATAACTGCCCATGACACAAATTCGTCATTCTCTTCTCTTCAATCAGATTTAATTGGTCAAACTTGTTATGGACCCATTCAGCCTCTGACAACTTGGTTACCATTATCACACGTAAAGAGGGAACCTCAACCTCGATTGGGAGCACTACTTCCATACCATACACAAGGGAGAACGGGGTTGCTCTTGTTGAAGTGCGGACAAATGTCCTATATCCATGTAAAGCAAAAGGGAGCATTTCATGCCAATCTTTATAAGTAACAACCATCTTCTGGATGATCTTCTTGATATTCTTATTGGCAGCTCCAACAACCCCATTCATCTTTGGCCTGTATGGAGATGAATAATGATGGATAATCTTGAATTCTTCACAAAGTTCTGTCATCATCTTGTTATTCAGACTCGAGCCATTGTCGGTGATAATTCTGCACACCATACCAACATATGAGATTATTCTTAATGAAGCGCACTACCACCTTCTTAGTAACATTAGCATATGAAGCAGCCTCCATCCATTTGGTGAAGTAATCCATTACTACCAAGATAAAATGGTGTCCATTCCAAGCTTTAGGTTCAATCATTCCAATCATGTCAATACCCCACATAGAGAAAGGTCATGGAGAAGAAATAACATTGAGAAGTATCGAAGGTACATGAATTTTGTCTGCATAAATCTGGCATTTATAGCACTTCTTTGAAAATTTGTAACAGTCAGATTCCATTGTCAGCCAATAGTAACCTGCCCTTAGCATCTTTTTAGCCATCGAATGTCCATTGGCATGAGTGCCAAAGGAACCTTCATGAATCTCATGCATCAACATGTCTGCTCCGTATCAATCCATGCATCTGAGCAAGACCATGTCATGATTTCTCTTGTGCAACACATTTTCACCGAGGAAGAAGCTGCCAGTCAATCTTCTCAATGTCTTTCTATCTTTATTCGATGCACCAATCAGATATTCCTGAGTCTGGAGAAAATTCTTGATATCATAATACCAAGGTTTCTCATCTTCTACTTCCTCTTCTTTACCCCAATTTTTGCCCCTAAGATTCCTCTATCATCTCATATCATCACCATGCAACTAGATAACAAACTAGGGTTTAGGGTTTTTCTCCTACTGCATCATGTCTCTAGGTTTACCTATGAGAATCACTAAGCATCTTGAAGCACCTTGAAGCACCTTGAATTGTGTATCTTTGTATATGTATGCTTTTAACTAACCTGAAAATGTGTATATTTTGTTTCTTGGAACATCATATTGTACGTAATGGGACAATTGCAATCATCTCACCATCTCCTAGCACAGAGGATCAAAACTAGGGTTTGGATTTTAATCAGGAGATATTTGGATTTTTGGGCAATTATTGATCCCATACTTCTCTACATAGTCATGAGAATCTATCATTAGAAGCTTGACCATCAACTTTGGCTTGAAAGGGTTCAATTGATGAAAAGGGGTAAAATGGTCATTTTGTCAGAAGACAGTCAAAATCAATTGTTTACCAAGTGAACTTTTGGTAAACCATCAATTCAATATCCCTATTCCCATATTCCATGGTCAATAATGGCAAAAATAACAAGAGGAAGTGTGAATTGGAGATAACTTGTCAAGGAAGTTATTTGAAGTTTTAGGGCTGAATTTTGATTGGCTATAGCTTTCTCAATTTTTATTGAAAATGTGCAAACTTTATATGCCTAGAAAGAGGATGAAAAATTCTCCATCTTTGTAGGAGAGGCCACAAGTCTAAAAAATTTAAGGAAAAAAAAGTTATGAAGCTTGGAAGTTTTTGACACTTAGTGAAATTTTGGTTAAAAATGCAAAAATCTGACTTCTTCATGTCCATTTTTGAATGACCATTTGGACTCAAATCAAAAGGTTGGCAACATGAAAGTTGAATATTGAAGTTTTCTCTTCATTTTTTATTGAAGAATCATCTCAAATATTTAAGTGTAGAGAAAGATATGGTAATTAGGATTTTGAGCTGAAAATTGAATTTTTGCCCAGCACAAGGCAAGTCACGTGCACTAGGCAGGAATTTCATCAAACATGTTATGGGCGCACATTCATCATCACTTTTCTAAGAGAAATATAAATTATTTTGAAAAATGTCCCACATCAAAGATCAAGCCCTAAATGCGAGGAACAATTTTGCTTTAGAAAGTTTCTCCAAATTCTCCCTAAAATTTGAGATATAATTGAAAGAAGAAGGCATCATGCAAGTTGAAATTTTTGCCCGGCAAGGCCTCACACGTGCACAGCAAGCCCAGTCAGGCAAGACATTTTATAAAAGAATTTGTAAGCATGTGTTCATGGCCAAATATCTCATTGATTCAAGCTTCATTTTGAAAAATTTTGAACATGAAAGTTGGAGTATGAAGTGTCCTCTTCATTTTTTATTCAAAGTTTGTGACATTTCATGCATCATAGAGGAAGATATAAGGAGGTAA